>CAJHQP010000790.1:0-152608 GCA_905132765.1 Moricandia arvensis | reverse complement strand
TATTGAATAGATTTTAAGGAGGTTTTCGCTCCGGTTGCACGGATTGAGACCATACGACTTCTAATCAACCTAGCCGCACGTAATGGATGGGAAGTTCATCATCTTGACGTCAAAACCGCCTTCTTGCATGGAGAACTAAAAGAAATTGTGTATGTATCCCAACTAGAGGGTTTTGAAAAGAAAGGATGCGAGAGCAAGGTATACAAGCTTAATAAAGCTTTATATCGACTGAGACAAGTGACGAGGGCTTGGAACAACATACTAAATAAAATTCTTATGGAGCTCGAGTTTGAAAAATGTTCTAAAGAGCCATCAGTCTATCGAAAGGAAGTAAAAGGGGAACTTCTCATTGTGGCGGTATATGTAGATGACTTATTTGTGACCGGAACCAGTAAGGGGAACAAAGAGGGGTGAGCAACAGGGGAGTCACTTAGTGGGGTATGTGATGCTAGACACGCAAACCTCTAACTAAGTATATAGAACTTCCACTATGGAAGTTTAGCTCTAACATGAACAAACACGATGCCTAAAGCATCACACAAAACAAAAATGCAATGATAGCATAAGGCTAGTCCATACACCCCGCATTTTCCTCATAAGGATATAGATACTAGGCGTCGTTAGTACAAAAGTCCGTCTATGTAACCCCGCAATCATATTCTGGCGTCGATATGCAAACGTCTCTGCACCCCACAATCTCTCAAAAATCGGCGTTGAAAGCTCAAACGTCACTGACCCCCGTAATCTCTCACATAGTCCTTATATTTATAATTAATATATATTGGTATATATATATATATACCAACACTTAACATCAAACAATCCAATCAACGGTTGAATCCTCTAGACCCCTAATTCCGATTTACAATCAATATCCTAACTACAAGCAAGACTCGATTCAAGCAGACGGATCATGTAACGGGATTTACGGAATAGCCCTCACCTTAGCCAAGGTAGAAGATAATGGGAAAATGCCTCGCCCAACAAAACTAGCTTATGTTTCAGAATAATAACTCCAAAGTTGCATGCTTCCCTACGCATGAAAACATTTAGCTTATGCTAAATATGTTGCTTGGAACACAAGTAACAAAGAAAATAACACTTAGCTACTACACGGCTTGGATTATGGTTGATGGTGGTGGCTGGGTCAAACTCCGCTGACATGTCTTGCCCCTCCTATGGCTCACGGTTAACGATATTGGTGGTTGGTGAGCACGGCGTCTCTGGTGGATCTTCATCAACTCCCGCATGGCAAGGCTCCTCCAATACTTTGAGCGAGAATGATGAGTATTATGGCATGGCGAAGCTCTGTTTGAACCGAGTTTGGTCTATTATCAGTAAGAAGGTGACGGAACTCGTCAGTGGGTCGTGATAAAGGTAGTTCAATCTATAAGTAATAAGATGGAAACTTTATTGATATAAGAGTTCGAGGTACAAATAAGGAAAAGAGAGGTCAAGTTTGACGGAGTTCAGTGAGCTTGGTCGTGTAACATAGGTCGGATAGAACGTACAAAGTGGAAACCCTATTTCTAGCCGTCTTCTCAGTCAGTTCGATTTTGGACCCCTTTTTCCTGTTGCCTCCTCTCCCTTTTTATACTATTCATTTCGTTTGTCCTAGCGAGCTGGTCGCAAATCTGAAAGGCTTTTTACTTGATGGGCCAAGGTTGGCCCATCGAGGCAGAGATTTTTTGGTAATCAAGTATTAATTCGACTGATCGCGGGGATTAGCCGAGTTAAGGCTGATTTGTTCCTTGATTAACTGAGGTTGGCTGATCCTTGCGTCGGTCCCGGCCTTTCATTCAACGGGCCTTGCTGGGAAGTTAATTCACTTCCTACAGTAAGTCCCCCAGATCCGTTGCCGAGTTATTGCTGAAGTCGGGGGGGATTTAATAGATTTGGTCCGTTAATGGAGTCACTCGGCTCGCTTCTCTGCTGTTTGTTTTCTTGCCCTTTTCTTTTTCTTCTAACTCGCTCGACGTCGCTAGCTCATTAGGGACGCTAGCTCGTTAGGCGTTTGTTAGCTCGTTAGAATCGCTAGCTCTCTATACTGTTGATCGGTAGGTTGAGAAGCTCATGAGAATGTGAACGGTCGCGAGCGAACGAGTGTTTTAAGAGGATCCAGGCCCATTTAGGTTGGAATGCGAACGGTCGCTCGGATTGAGGCCCAACTAGGCTTCTGTAGACCTAATTATGGCTTTGGTAGTCGTGCCCTCCTCTTCTTATAAATAGTCCTCCCTTCTTCATTCTTGTCATTCCTCTGCTACTACATGTATCCTTTATTCTCTCTCCTCTCTCTCTGCTTTCTCTCTCTAGTTTGTATAGGATATAGTGTTGGTAAATATGTCTCCGAGACAGAAGCTTACTCGCGAAGAAAAGGGGAAAGACGTCGTGACTTTGAGTCCTGCTAGAGACGCGATGACCAACGAGATCTTAGACGACTTTGATTTGGTGCACCGAGATTCGTTAGAGGACGTCGCGAATCTTAGTTTGGCGGAGCGACTTCTCGTTGTCGATGCGGAAAGGGAGATCAGGGGCGACGATGACGGGAATGCTGCCATAGAGATGTTGAATGATCCTCGAGTGAGGCAGCCTCGGCTGCTGCCGTCTGATCGTAGGCAGAGAAGTCCTGTACGATCTCGCTCGGCTCGATCCGGACGGGCCATCGTTAGGGCGGTGGAAGAGGATGATCTTCCGTTGGTGCCGACTTTCTACGCCGACATGGGAGTATTTGAGCGTCAGTCCGCGATTTCCCTGAGGTCGCTTCGTGCCGCCGACGTGGAGGGGCAGGCGTGGACCAATACGCGGAGAACGCAATCGACTGTCAAATCAGTGGAGAGCTTGCTCGTTGCTTGCAGCGCTGTCGGGGTGACATATCTTATTCCGTTAGAAGATCATCGTCCTTGGTTGCCCCCGGCCGGGTACCAATGCGTCTATGAATCCTATTTCGAAGCTGACACCAAGCTTTGGTTCCCGATTCCTCATCTGGTGACTTCATACATCTCTCGACGTGATCTCGCCCTTAGCCAGATGGTGAACGGGCCTACCGCACAATGGTCGCATTGATGGTGATGGCCGCAGAGATAGAGATTTCTCTGTGCGTGTATGCATTCGAGTAGCTGACGACGATATCTCGCCTGGACCACATCCTTTTCTCCGTGAGAATGAGGCAAAATTACAACATCACCACTGCTCATCCCGTAAAGACACCGGACTGGCAACGCGCTTACTTTTTCGTCAAATCGGACATATTTGCTTTTGTCGGCCCGCCTGGGAACGAATTTAGGGCTTACTGGAACGGTTTAGCCGGTATGATGCGCCTCAGTACATGGACCCGGACCAGAATGGAGTTCAGTATGTTCCGAACAATCAAACCGAGGTTCAGCAATCCGACAGTACCAATCAGACTGCTCGTGCCGTGTACCGTCTGGATCCGTCCGGAATGGAGCTAAGATTGGATCCACGACCAGACAGCCAAACTGCCCATACCACAGATGATCTTTCTCGTCCAAGTCGCCAAGCTAAGGCCAATGGTCGTGCCAGAACGAACTTAACTCGAGAGGAATCCGACTCAAACCGTAGCTACTCTCTTTTGGCTCGATTGGCCCATACTGCTTGTTCCGAAGAACGTATTGGTGAACTATCCAGCTTGTTCGATCAGTACTTGAGTTTTGATCATCTCAATTTCTCTAAGGCAAGGATTCTTCAAATATCCAAAGACTTAGGGAATATTTGGATCAAATCAGCACATGGAAATCACCCAACGGACCGTCCGGACCAACCCGCGTGGTTGTTCGATGCGACCATAGGACTCCATTTAGTTTGTTTGCCTAACACCCTTTCTTTAGGTCTAGTCTCTTTTTAATTCCGTCGATGATGGTTTTGTTTGAAGACTCGGCTTGACCATTACTCTGCGGATACCTCGGGCTAGACATGTTCAGTCAGATTTTCCATTTGGAGCAGAACTCGCGGAATTGGTGTGAGATGAATTGTGAGCCGTTATCTGTCACGATCTCGTATGGAAGGCCGTGACGGCAGATGATGTTTTTCCACACGAATTTCTGAACCTCTCTCTCTGTGATATTAGCATAGGCCTCGGCCTCGATCCATTTTGTGAAGTAGTCGGTAAGGACGAGGATATAACGCTGTTGCCGAGATGGGGGCATCGGTCCGATAATGTCCATTGCCCAACACATAAAGGGATATGGAGCTGTCATCGTTCGGAGCGTCTCAGTCGGACAATGAATGGTCTATGCGTGCCATTGGCATTTGTCGCAATGTCGGGCGTGGGATTCGCAGTCGGAGATCATCCTTGGCCAATGAAATCCGAGGCTTTTTATTTTTAGAGCGAGAGCTCGTCCGCCGGAGTGGTTCCCTTCAGCTCCTTCGTGCGTTTCATCCATTACGAGGTACGCCTCTTCTCCGTGGAGGCATCGAAGAAGGACTTTGTTTGCCGTCCATCGGTATAGTAGTTTGTCGATAACGACATAGCTCGTGCTACGTGCCTTCAGTCGTCTGGCTCGCCATTTGTCCGTGGGCAGTTTCTCGTCAGCAAGGAAATCGATGAGCTCGGTTCGCCAATTTGGTTCGACCTTATCGGTTGGTTGTATCGCTAGGACGGGGGAGGTCTCGGATAGCTCCTTAGCAGTGGTGGCGATGCTTGGTTTTTCGATCCTATGGATCGGGATCGTCCTCTCGACTTGATCGCGGATCCTGCTCCCTAGCGCCGCAAGAGCGTCGGCACATACGTTCTCTCCTCGCGGGACTTTGGTAAGCTCGAAGAAGTCAAACTTGCAAGCGAGACATTGGACGATCTTCAGGTATGCGTTCATTCGTTCATTCCGAGTGTCGTAATCGTCGCTGAATTGGCTTGTAACTAGCTGGGAGTCGCAGTACACGCTGACTCGCTTCCCGTGGACTGCTCTTGCGAGACGGAGCCCCGTGATCAATGATTTGGATTCTGCCTCGTTATTTGAAGCGGTGAACCAAAACTGGAACGATTGTCTTATCAATTCTCCGGTTGGAGATTGCAGTTGGGCCCCAGCTCCCAACCCCTTGTTTGTTGAAGATCTGTCGACAAGAAGGATCCAATTTTGACTTGGGAGTATTAGAACTTGCTCGAGCTCGGGCGACAGTTCCACCATAAAATCGGCCAATACTTGTGATTTGGCTGCTGTGCGGTTTTTGTATACGATATCATGCTCGCTCAGTTCAAGTGTCCACTTGGACAATCGCTTGGACTGGTTGGTGTTTTGCATTATTGTCATAAGAGGCTGATTTGTCAGTATCTCGATCGTGTGGGACTCCAAATAAGGACGTAGCTTTCTTGCCGAGGTAACGACAGCCAGTGCCATCTTTTCCAAAGTTGGGCATCGCGTTTTGGGGTCGGTCATGCGCTTGCTGGTATAGAATATGGGTTTTTGCTCGCCTCGGTCTTCTTTGAGGACGCTGCTGACCGCGGTTGCCGAGACCGCAATGTATAAATAAAGTGTATCTCCTGCTTCGGGTTTGGCTAGCACCGGAGGGGTGGTCAGGTAAGTCTTGAGTTGGGTGAAAGCTTCCTCGCACTTGTCGTCCCAGATGAATCGCTTATTCCCACGCAGAAGCTCGTAGAAAGGGAGGCACTTGTCCGTCGAGTGAGAGATGAAGCAATTTAGGGCTGCGATCCGCTCTTTGAACTTCTCAACTATTTCTCGGGCTAGGGAGATCAAGGATTGCCGAGATCTGCTTTGGGTTATCTTCAATCCCTCTTTGCATCATGATGTATCCGAGGAACTCACCGGACTGGACTCCAAACGTACACTTTGCGGGGTTGAGCTTCATTCCATACTCGTTCAATATCTTGAAACAGTCTCGCAAGTGATCTGGGTGATCTCGAGCTCGGGGTGACTTGACCATCATATCATCGATGTATATTTCCATTGTATCGCCTAGCTTGCCGGCGAACATTCGGTTGACGAGACGCTGGTAGGTTGCTCCGGCGTTTTTGAGCCCGAATGGCATTACGTTTTAAGCGAAGGTGCCCCTATCGGAGATGAACGCGGTTTTTTTCGGTTGTCCGGGTGCATTGATATCTTGTTATATCTCGAGAAGGCGTCCATGAAAGATAAGAGCTTGTTCCTGGCAGTGGATTCTACGAGCCGATCAATGTTCGGGAGTGGGAAGCTATCTTTCGGGCATGCTCTGTTTAAATCCGTGAAATCGACACAAACACGCCATTTCCCGCTCTTCTTCTTTAGTACTACTGGATTCGTGAGCCATTCGGGATATCGAACTTCCGAAATAGATCCTGCGTCTAGCAATCTTTTGACTTCTTCATTAACCGCTCTAGATCACTCAGGTCCGAGCTTACGACGTTTTTGTCGAATTGGCTTGAAGGTTGGGTCGACGTTAAGCTCGTGCGATGTGATGTTCGGATCAATTCCTTTCATGTCAGAGGTCGTCCACGCGAAGGTAAAAATGTTTTCCTTGAGAAAAGCAATGATCATTTGTTGTATTTCATCTGGGATGAGAGCGCCGATACATATGACTTTGGTCGGGTCGGCATCGTCGATTTGGATCTCGATGACTTCGTCTTTCTGGGGAAAGGCCTTTTGGAGAAGTCGGGCGACGGTATTTACACGCGGTGGCTGAAGTTTGACGTTTGCGACGAGGAGATCGCAAGCAGCCTGCTGGTCTCCTCGTATAGTTTTTATGTGTCCGTCATCCCCGGGAAACTTGATGCATTGGTGATAGGTCGAGGAGATTGCTTTCATCGAATGGAGCCAAGGGGTTCCCAGAATGACATGGTAAGGAGCAACCATTGCAACGACGGAAAACTTGACCGTGCGAGTAAGCCCACCAGCGAATACTAGGAGTCGGATGGTTCCGATCATTTCTTCGGAAACCCCGTTGAATCCTGTTAATGATCTGTTGGAAGGCTTAAGTAGGCGGAAATCGACTCCCATTTTCTCGAGTGTTTTATGGAAGATGAGGTCGACCGAGCTTCCGGTATCGATCAGAACTTTCATTACTTTGCAAGCACCAATGTCGAGTTCAATGAGCAACGGATCATTATGCGGCAAACTAACTCCGATCGCATTTTCAGCCGAAAAGGTGATCGTCGGGTCGTTCCCTGGTTTCATGGGCCATCGTTGCGAGGTCTTCGGTTGACGCTGATGGTTATTGATCGACCTTATTGATTCGCCACTGTGGGGGATCCTCCAATGATCACGTTGATGTGGTCTCTTCGAATCTCTTTCCGCAGATCATTGCTTTGCTGGACGACCTTTGGCGCAGCTTCGGTATTAATGAGCTTTGTCTCTAAATCTCTCCGCAAATCGGAGCTTTTTGATCGATTCAACTTGATGCGGAGATCCTCCTCCTTTGAGTTGAGAGCTGCTCGGAGATCCTCGCTCTGACGGCTAACCTCCGACTTGAAGGCTGCGCGGGCTTTCCTTGCTCTGGAGGCGTTGATCTCTGCTCGGAGATCGATTGCATCTGAAGCTGATACAGTGTCCAATTGCTCGCTGGTGCCGATTTTGCGTTTGAGTTTTGTGTCGTAAATCTTCAAAATTGGACGAACTGGTTTCCTGAGACGCATGTCGCTTGCTCGGGGGTCGACAGGGGTTGGATGAGGCTAGCTCGTCCTCGTCGTCAGTCGAGATGTCGGGACGCGCGAGGATGACCTTCGGCGCCAAATCTTCGGTTGCTCCTCGTCAGCGGATGAATCTCCATTTTCCCGAGCTATGGCTGTAAATTGCGCTGGGTGCACCTTTGGTTCGGACTCTGGGGCCCTGCTTTGCGACCTTTGCACTTTTTTATCCTTGTTCTTGCTCCAACTTTTGGCGCTTTTTGGTTTCTGGTTGGACTGCTCGAGATCGAGCTTGCCGTTGGCTAAGGATGAGAGGAATTGTTCATATAGGACTTTACATTCCTTTGTGTCGTGTTTCTTGGATTGGTGATAGGAACACCACTTTTCAATCTCCGTGGGGGCTGATCTCAACGGTTCGGTGGGAGCTTTCAGTTTAGTTCCTTCATGCGTTGATGGTTTGGGGTAATGGTTCTATCCTTTTCCCCGAACCTCAACCAGCGAGCTATCGGACTCGTTTACCAGGTAAACGTAGCTCTTCTTCTGGCTGATTTTTTTCCGCCAGGGCGTGCTGCCGAGATTCTGTCCATGCGTCGGATACTTTAGTCGTCGAGGTTCCTCCTTGCTTCACCGCGTTTTGTTTGCTTATTATCGCCTTGGTGTCTTCCTCCATGCGAATGAAGTTGTGAGAGCGAGCGATGGCGTCTGCCAAGGATTTTGTCGGGTATAGGTCATCGCGAAACTTGGAGCGTACATAAAGTGTGTTCATGAGGGCGTTCACGGCGATTTCGTCGGGGACTTTCACTTTGGCCACGATTTCTTTATATTTTTCCATGAAACTGCGAAGGCTTTGGCTCGACAACTGAGAGAGATGCCAGAGGTCGGATACTTGGGCCTCTTCGCGGGAGAACATGATGTAATTTTTGCGAAAAGTGGACGACAGGTCGTGGAAGCTGTTGATTGAGTTCTTCGGCAAGCTGGTGAACCAGTTGAGTGCTACGCCTTTGAGGCTTTCGACGAAAAGTTGGCAGAAGCCCGTGTCTCTTTCCTCCGGCGTGAAGTTTGGGCGTCGCATCGCGATGTTGAAAGACGTAATATGGACGGTCGGATCCGAGAGACCGTCATACGTTGGCAAGCGGAGCTTCTCCATTGGTCAAAGTCGTAAGTCAGAGATCTTCTTGGTAAACGGTGTTCAAAGGGTTTCAGAAAGGACGCTCTCGATGAGCGGGGCTGAGATTATGACACCATGAATTTTGGTATTAATATCCAGGAGCGCTTGCTTGAGAGCGGCTATCTCCTGGATAGTCTGAAGATCTGGCTCGTCGCAGGCGGTAGCTCTTTCTCTTATCGCACGAGCCTGCGCTTCGTTTTCTTGAACTTGCGGTCCGGCGACCTGACCGGGAGGGTTGACTGTTCCATTGGTGTTGTACACCAGTTGGCGACGGATGGTGCCAGAGGGATAGTCGGCCGTTGCGGCGAAAGGCGCGAGAATAGCCGCTATGGCGTTATGTTGTTCAGTCGTCGCCTTCTGAGCTTCGTCTTGTCAACCGAAGCGCTCCATGATTGTATCGATGAAGGTGGGAGCGAGTGGTGTGATGGCAGCCGGAGTAGGTGCTACCACGTCAGCTTCCTCGCTAGAAGTCTAGTCGTTACTTGGACTCATAACTTTGTTGACGCTACTTTATTAACCCCACGGTGGGCGCCAACTGTTTAAACCGAGTTTGGTCTATTATCAGTAAGAAGGTGACGGAACTCGTCAGTGGGTCGTGATAAAGGTAGTTCAATCTAAAAGTAGTAAGCTGGAAACTTTATTGATATAAGAGTTCGAGGTACAAATAAGGAAAAGAGAGGTCAAGTTCGACGGAGCTCAGTGAGCTTGGTCGTGTAACATAGGTCGGATAGAACGTACAAAGTGGAAACCCTATTTCTAGCCGTCTTCTCAGTCAGTTCGATTTTGGACCCCTTTTTCCTGTTGCCTCCTCTCCCTTTTATACTATTCACTTCGTTTGCCCTAGCGAGCTGGTCGCAAATCTGAAAGGCTTTTTACTCGATGGGCCAAGGTTGGCCCATCGAGGCAGAGTTTTTTTGGTAATCGAGTATTAACTCGACTAATCGCGGGGATTAGCCGAGTTAAGGCTGATTTCTTCCTTGATTAACTGAGGTTGGTTGATCCTTGCGGCGGGCCCGGCCTTTCATTCAATGGGCCTTGCTGGGAAGTTAATTCACCTCCTACAAGCTCTCCACCTCCTCCTCACACAAGACGTTACATACCGATTAAGATGAAAGCTAATGAATAACAATACATGAGAGAGCATAGGAATGAGGAAGAGAGGACACGAGTGGTGAAAGAGATTAATGGAGGCGGCTACTCACGATGCACCCTTTTTTGTTTGTTTTACTAGGTTAAGGAAAAGAAATATATATGATTATAAATTGTTAGGTTTAAGAAACAGTTTGGTTCAATACAAAAATAATTATAGGTAAAAATCAAATTAACCGATAAAACCGGGTCGTTACAGATTTATCTGTACATTGCTCAAATTATGATATTTGATAATTTTAATGATTTTAAATATAGTTGTTATTTAGTGCATGTAGAGGTTTTTGGTATATATATATATATATTTGTTCATTTCATTTGATAGGGTCTAAAATGCAATTTTAAAAAATTTGGATTAACTCAAGAAGACTTATTTAAAAATATGGAATTTTTGAGTAATAGTGGAAACAATTAAAATAACAATGACCAAATATGAAAATTAAGGAAATTTGATTTTAAGGCAATGGCGATCTATTCTTGGATGCAACAGTGGTTTCTCTTTACGGTCCACCAGAGGCACATAGAGAGGTTGAGATCCCCACGAAGACCTCTTGGGATACCATGGAAGAGAGGCTGAGGGCACAATGTTGAAGTATCCCATCAAACTTGAGACACTGTAGAAGAGAAGATCTGTGTAGAAGAAAGGAGAATGCGGTGGAGCTCGTCGTACCTGTGAGTGAATTTATGGCTTAATCTAAATTTTTATAAAGATAATCTTTTAGAAAAAAAATTGAAATGAAAAGATTTTAAAATGAATAAGATGAGAGAGTTTCAGTAAAACAAGACGATGAGAAAATTTTAATAAAAAGAAATGAGAGAGATGAGAATGGTCCTACTATTTACAATATAGTTTTGTTTTAACTTGAAAAAATAAACGAAAATAGGTAAAGTTAAAGAAAAGTGTGTCTGTGTAGAAGAAAGTGTCTTATTGTGTTATTGAAAACTTAAAAAGTGACATTACATGTAATTTCTTCCTACTTGAACACATTAACTTACCACTTAACTGCAAAGCCAAAGTAACGCTTAGTACTGTAACGAAATCCCTTATTATATATAAAAGTTGGTGTAAGAAAATTTATTGTGTTGAAGCCTTTCATCGGAATACACAACATTCCGAGGATTCTGTGCAACAATTAGATAACAGCTTAATGAATACACATCATTTTATTTTAAGAAATGGTGTAAGAAATTCTATACTGGAGCTGGAATACACATCATTTCATTCTCGGTAATGAGATTGAGGGGGATTTAGTTAGACTCTGATTCAGTTAGATTAATCAGTCAGATTATGCTTCACTTAGATTCATCGGTTGGACTCTTCTTCTTCGGTTAAATTAGGGCATGTTTGTTTCACCATCCACATAAGTCATCCGGATGGAGTTGGGAATTTTGTTTGTTTAGACACTAAAAGTACAAAACTCATCCGGCCAAAACCGCAAAACATGTTTTCACGCTAAAACCGCAAAAACATACTTTCTCGTCAAACCCGCAAAAACGCATTTTCCCGCCAAAACCACAAAACATGTTTTCTCGCTAAAACCGCAAAAACACACTTTCTCGCCAAAATCGAAAATTAGTTTTCTCGTCAAAACCGCAAAACATGTTTTCCCGCCATAACCGCAAAAACGCGTTTTCCCGCCCAAAACCCAAAACGCGTTTTCCGCCAAAACCGCAAAAATGTGTTTTCTCGCTAAAACCGCAAAAACGCATTTTCTGGCCAAAACTGTAAAAACATGTTTTTTCGCTAAAACCGCAAAAACACACTTTCTCGCCAAAACCCATTTTCTCGCCAGAACCGCAAAAACGAGTTTTCCCGCCAGAAACCCAAAATGCGTTTTCCGCCAGAAACCCAAAACGCGTTTTCCGCCAAAAAACCGCAAAAAAGTGTTTTCTCGGCAAGACCGCAAAACGCGTTTTCTGGCCAAAACCGCAAAACACGTTTTCTCGCTAAAACCGCAAAAAACACACTTTCCCGCCAAACCCGCAAAAACATGTTTTCTCGCTAAAACCGCAAAACGTGTTTTCTCGCCAAAACCGCAAAAATGCGTTTCTCGCAAAAATGTGTTTTCCCGCCAAAAAAAGCAAAAATGCATTTTTCGCCAAAGCCGCAAAAACACATTTTCTGCCAAAAATGCAAAAACGCGTTTTCCGCCAAAGCCTGAAAAACACGTTATGCGTTTTTATGCCAAAGTCGCAAAACGTGTTTCTCACCGCAAAAACGCGTTTTTCTGCCAAAGTCGCAAAACGTGTTTTTCCGCCAAAATTGTGAATATGTATTTTTGCGCTAAATCAAAAAATTATGTTCTCTCAGTTTCATATTAAGTGTCATTTTACCTTTGAGCACACAAATTAAAGAAATAATTAATTTTTCATATTTTCTATAAAAAACATAATTACCTATCACCTAAACATATTTTAACCGATAGAAAAATAAATTGCACTATAAAATTAATAAGTTTTGCATCAAAACTCGAAAGCGACACTTATTTTGTAATAAAAAATCTCTACAATGACACTTAATATGAAACGGAGGGAGAATTTCTCGGCAAAATTATATTTTCAAATAATTTTATTTATGTAATTAATAAAAATTAATATAGTGAAACAAAAATAAAAAATATTAAATCTAAACAATAGTATATCAGTAATTTGTGTACTAAATTCATTTAGAAGGAGATGGAGATGAAGAAACAAACATAAGTCCATTTACATGATTCATCTAGATGATCTATCTGGATGGACGAACAAACAATCTCAACAATATCTGAATGGATCATTTGAATGAATTATGTAAATGTATTATCTATATAGAGATGACAGATGATGAAACAAACAGTCCCAAAATCATTTTGGACGAGTATGTCACAATAGATGTCGATTCAATTAAGGTAACGTTTCACTAATATCTGGCAAACTAGTTTTAAAAATAGATCATTTATTTAAAGTTATTTGTAGTTTGTAATGAATTACACACTTATCTATTTTTCAAGAAGGAATAAACACAATAGAGTTTGAAATACGTCACATTTATGATTAACAATTAGTTTTTCTGAGTTTTTCTTGTGCTCTTGTTCTTGTTAATACTATTCAAAAAATTGTTTGCACTGGATTTCGAGAACATGGAGATTTTTGAATATATTCCTCAACCTCGAAAACAAATGGTCACTAAGGGATATGTCAGAATTTTCTGGAACAAAAAAAAGAGTTGGTCTCAACATGACAAACAGAAGTCTAAAACATATTTGTAAGCCTTATCAACAAATGTTTGTACAGCATTTATTCTATATTACTTAAAATTACGCTGTAAATTTACCTAAGAAGTTCAATCGAAGCAGGGCTTAATAATTCACATACCATCGTCAAGATTGATAACAGAGCTGAGTTAAAGTTGGAGAGTCAACATATTAGGGTCCATCGACTGAAGCCCACACAAAAAAGGAAGCTCACACACTAATGACTCAGCCCATCAATATTATGCATCTCCAACCTCTGCATAAAGCATTCAACACACCACTGTTCAAAACAGCTTAAAGGTGTGACTCTATACGATCATGCCAGCTCTCACCCGATCAACATATCCAACAGATTCGGTTGCCTAGTACCCATGCAGTCATGTGCTGATTTCTACCAAAAGGATAAGATCCAACATGAAATTAAATAGAACAATAACGTTGTATATTGTTCTCAAGTTGAAAAGTTAATAAAAGTTAATACTTTATTCTTCACACCCTCTTTTCATACGATCTTCATGGTATAAGAGCATAAAAGATTCTGGCACGTTTTCAGCTCCATCTATGAATATTTCTCAGTGTGTTACGCTCATGATTTCCTCTACGAACCATCTATTTTGGAAGACAATGTTTGAGTCATTTTTTTGCCAAGTTAGTCCCTCCTTGGGTTTAGTAATGGTGGCTCTGCTCAACCGTCTCCAACAATCGCTATCCGGCATGGGGATGAAGTGACAGAGAAGGCAAACCCGAAAATTTTAAATAGATTAGAAAGAACCAATTTGTAATGTCCCGACTGCCCATAGCTAATGGGTCACCCACGCCCGACCACTTGGCCCGTGGATCCCATCCCATCAGATGGGCGATGTGTTAAATTTTCCAAGCTCAGAAGTCATGTTTATTGCCTCTGCAATCACCACATGACATTTCCCCAGCTTTACCTCATTCACACGGTATCGCGAATCACTTCCTGATAGGTCACCCATCATTTCACTACTCCAACATAAACACACTTAACTCTAGAGTTCTAAACGGATGTGTGCCAGAAACGGAAAGCACACTTTGATGACATAGGTAGCCAAATCATTTCTCTTAAACCTTTCAGCATATACCCGAAATCGGGTGATTTCAGAGACTATCATTATTTTATTATTTCAGAAAATCCAGGTGTTACAAGTGGTATCAGAGATGGTAAGCCATATCGATTCTGACCTGAGAGGCATCTTGAGACCTGTCGTGGGTGCAACGAGGACATTGCGTTCTTTGAGAGGGGATGAATTGTAATATCCCGAGTTGTGATATATGAAAAAACTTAAGAGAATTGATTTGACTACCTATATCACCAAAGTGTGCTTACCTTTTCCGTCACACATCCGTTTATAACTCCAGAGTTAAGCGTGCTTGCACTGGACAAGTGAAAGGATGGATAACCTATCGGGAAGTGATTCGCGATACCGTGTGAGTGAAGCCAAAGCACGAGGAAAGGGTCTGGTGATTGCAGGGCGAGCCTTGGAAAAATTCACACGCAACCATCAAACAGGATGGGGCCCATGGACCAAGTGACCGGGCTTGGGTGGCCCATTAGCCATGGGCGGTTGGGGCGTTACACAGTTGGTCATGAATTGGTTGTTCGGGTCTTTTACATAAAAGCACTACCCTTTGTCTATGGCCTTCGTTCCAAAGAGAAGGCTTCATGGTATGCCTAAAAAATCCGAAGTCTATGGAAGAGGTTGTCCAGTTACATAACATGAAATGACCTATGGTGCTTGATTTCGCTCAAATTACCGTAGATCAAATTTATGAAATGATCTATGGGGCTTGATTTCGCTAAAATTACCCTAGATCAACGTTTTCTCTCAAATAAGAAGTTCAGTTGTAGTACTTGGGGATCAAATCCACATGTTGCGTGGGTACACAATAAACTAGAGATAATAAGAGTAAACAAGACAATTCATATTAAAGTAGTTAATAGTAAAAAAATAAGTAAGCAATTGCTTTAAACGATATGATTAAATAGGTAGACTTAGGGTTTCATGGAGTAGTATTGTGATGTACTGATGTTGAGGGTATGTGATAAACCGTCCTAGAACTCGAATGAAATAGTAAGATATCCAGCTCACGCTGCATGTCTAAACAGATACCTAAGTCATTGTTCCATCCTTCGCATGTGAACAAGGAGAGAGTGTTGGATCAATACTATGTGATGAGTCGCGATCGGTGCTTCTTTAGGAAACAATTAATGTCCTAATCAATATGTTCACTAAGTTAATCTAGAACAGCTCTCGCATGTATCTAACAACCTAGCTCATCATAATTATTATCAGGTATTAAATCTAATGTCGTAGTTATCAGTATCCTAAAGTCAGGGTGCTTTTAGCTACTCTACAACACAAGAAATAAGTCTAATTTTGATGAAAGATCCTTCATAGATTCACCCTAGCAGTTGTTTGTCTCAACAATACATATAAACCTTAATAAAACCCTAAACCTAAAAAGAGAAACTACTCAGCCATGATTAAGCAAAGGGTAACAATAATTTGAATAAAATGCATAAATAGATAGACTAAGAAAACAATGGAGTTACAATAAAAATCTCTGAAGGAGTCTTGATATTCTCTCCAAAACATAATAACTAAAAAGCTTATAAGAATGCTGGAATAGTTTGTGGGTGGTGTGTTGCCCAAACAATCACAAAACACCTAAATACTAGGTATTAAGTCAGTCAGGGGTAGTCTTGTAATTATGGGATCTTCTGGGCCTGAGTTGGTCTTGACATTAAGTCCGCTGTCTACTCGCACGGGTGGCGAGCGACACCAAGGAGGTAGTGTTGATCGACACTACTTCCTGAATCTCAACTCTGACTTCTGATTTCTTCATCAGCTACGAGTTTCCTCATCATTAAACATCAGAGTGCTCCATAATCTCCACATTGCTCCAAAACGTACATGGACCTGAAAACACTCTAAATTAGACTCCAAACACATATAATAGAATCTAAAAAGAACATGTACTATGAGTGAAAACTGGTCAAATCCATAGTATATCAACTCCCCCAGACTTATCATTTTGCTTGTCCTCAAGCAAATAATATAGCAGCCATGTGGTATGAAATCGTAGGGACTCACACGATTTTATACTTACTATTATCACCTCTGCAATGTTGGAAACCACATCAAATCAATGCCAACTTTAGAGGTACCTTATGTACTCTACCCTAACGTAGCAACCAAACCATCTAGCCACCAACATAGCTAATATTGTCTGTCATAGCACTCTACTAACCTCATTTTTTATAATAAAAATGTGTAGGCTTTACCTTGGGAGTATAGATCAAAGGACACATGGACTCTTACTCAAGACAGTATTTAAACACACATACAATCCTCTCTTATTCTCTTCTTCCCTCTTTCTCTCTTTTTTTTATTCTTCTTCTTTTTGTATTTATTTTTTTTATTTTTTTTCTTTGGCAAAGTGTAGTGAATAATGGGGTTAAAGGAAATTTTCCTACCCCTCGCTTCCAACAATGTGTGATCATTCTTTTCTGAATTAGAATAATGGGCTCATAGGAAATTTTCTTACCCCTCTACATCTTTCAGAAATCATCTCAATCATTTCTTTTCTAGATGCCGGAGAGAGAGAGAAGGGAACCAGAAACACTCAGACTTTTACCTTCAAGACTTGCAGGAGGATCCAATTAAGTGTATACCAAGTCCGAAGACAAGCAAATTAAGTAGAATAGATTGGAGGTCAGCTTTGGTTCCTTCACCCATTCTCAGCAAGTGTGGATATTTGATAGCCTCCGGGTTAAGGTATATAATTAAGCAGACAATCTATCAAATTAACCCTATAAACTACTCTTGCCAAGAGAGATCATATTGTAGTACATAGGGATCAAATCCACAGAGAGCGAGAGCACACAATATATTTTTGATTCCAAAAGGTTAAGCTAGGTAAGCTATAAATAGGGGGGGGGTTTGTAATGAGGTTTTATTCCAAAAAGGAAATTTTCTAAATAGGTTAACTGATTTAGATAAGGAAATATAGATCTAGGGTTTCCTGGTAAGTGAATTATAAAGAATAAGATGCAAATGATTATGAAATATGCAAGGACCTTAATCACAATCAGACCCCCTCTCGTTCCAACTTCGTATGTGAACAGAGGAGTCGACCATCGATCGACGGCGAAGGCCTAGTGTCGATCGATGGTTATCGGGCAGGAAGTGCGTCCGCTATGTTTATTAAACCAGCTCTCGCATGTATCTAACAACCTAACTCAGTTGAATCATTCAAGCAAATAACCTACTCTCGTAGTTGTCTATGTCCTAGGTTCAGAGTTCTAGTTAGCTACTCTAGAACACAAGCATTAAACATAATTCCAAAGATAGATATCTTTTTGTCCTAGCAATCCTATTTTTGGGCTAATTAAGCAATACCATAATGAACCCTAAATATGATAAGATAATTACTTAGACATAATCATAGAAGACATGATAAACTGAATAATAGAATGCATAAAATAGATAATGGGGTTCCAATACAAATTCTAAAGGAGTTCAGATATTCTCCCCAAAACTACTAAAAACTCAAAAACAATATTATGCTATGAAATCTCTATCTTGTGTTCTCTCCTTGCTTAAACAATGGCAAAACATTATAAACTAGGTCAAAACTCGTCCATGGGCATTCTTGTAAATTATCTTGACTTGGGCTTCAAGTCATCAACTGCTCTGCGAGTAGACCATTGATGGACAACAAGTGTGCACCGTCAATCGATGGTCATGCTAGACCTCGACTCTGACTAAACAACAACTCGATATCTTCTTTGAATGCGCTACCAAGCTCCATTATCTCCATAATGCTCCAAAACGTACCTTGCCCTGAAAAGACTCTAAAACACAGTCTAGAAATACATAGCAGAGTCCAAATAGGGTCCAAATGATAGTCTTAAACTGGTAAATAACAAGGTATATCAACTCCCCTAGACTTAACCTTTTGCTTGTCCTCAAGGAAAACAAAGGTAGCTTGTGAAAGAGGTTTGAAAAGCAAGGACTCACATAATACATAAGCATGATTATCACCCTACTATATTGCAACCACATCAAATAATGCTAATCAAAGAAAAACTTTATATGCCTTATCGTAGTGTAGAAACCAAATACTAATCTGACTCACCCCTTTACTGATCTCATTTTTTTGCATAAAATAAAGTGCAAGATTTACCTTGTGAGTATCGATCAGAGGACACATGGACTCAACTCCAGAAAACCTGCATGTATAGGTATAAACCCTTTCCTGATCCCTTTCTTTCCTCTTTATTTTAAATCTCAAATTCAATGGACAATGATGTTGTTACAGTTCATCTTGCCTTCTCATTTTTTTTTGAGTACAGAGTTGTAGGCGAATAATGGGGTCATCGGTAATGTACCTACCCCTGGCTTTCAACAATGTGTCATCGTTCCTTTGAATTAGAATAGTGGGGTCATCGGTAATGTACCCACCCCTCTGCATCTCACAAAATCATCTCAATCTTTTCTATTATAGATCTTGAAGAGAAAAGAAAAAAGGAAATCAGAATTAATAGGCTGGTACCTTACACACTTACAGAAGGAATCCGAGCCTATGTATACCAAGCCCCAAATCAAGCAAAGTAGTCAAGATTATGTTGGATATCAGCTTTGGTTCCTTCAGACTTTCTTAGCAAGCGTTATCTAATGGTAGGATGATCCACTTTGGCATCTCTAGCACTCTCTGCAATCAACATGTCTAAGAATGGTGCTAAAGTATGGTTAGTCAATAAATAAGTTCTGATCATAATCCCCTTCTTGACTCTATTTAAACTATTTGAAAATTTCAATAAATAAAAGCTCAAAATAAATAAAAACATCAGCGACCTCCCCCAGACTTGAATGACACTGTCCCCGGTGATATCTCGCCAAGTTTGGTAAATAAAACTAAAGCATAAGTAAAAGGTTGAGAGAAAGTCGAGGTTACCGAACTCCATAAGGAGCGTCAACTGATGGTGGTTAGTAGGTATCGACAGGTGGTAAACCATCCATGTTGTTGACCGATGGTGAGGTTGTGGCGTCGACTGATGGTGAGGTTGTGGCATCGACCGATGGTTTCGAACTGTTCTACTCCTCCTTTGAAAACCAAAAGTAATTAGATAGAAACCATAATTAATAACTAGATAAGTAAAACTAAATTAAAACTTACTAAACAATGTGTTGCCTCCCACTAAGCGCTTGGTTATAGTCTTAAGATCGACGCTGTGACTTCTGGATTAGGAAGGTGTGTTATAAACCCATTGTGGAAAGCATGTATCCACATATTTGCTGCATGCCCTAACCCATGCATTGATAAAACCTCTTACAGCCACATTTGCTCTATCCTGCTGATTTTCCATCTTCTTCTGAGTGAAAGACAGTCTGTGCATCCCTTCTTCAAGTCTTTAATGCGTCCTGTCATCATGTCGAGTTTTCCATATGTGGGCTCTGAAATGTCCTCCAAAATCTGGTTGATACTTTCCCTCATTATGTATTGAGAAAAATAGACTCCATCGATCTTGTCTTGTAATAAGTTTTCCGTTACCTCTCTACCAAGATGCTGCATCATGACCGTCGATCGACGCTGAAATGTTGCTGTCGATCGATGCTGAGTTGACTGCCTCACCCGTTGTCTGATTTCTGAAGAGATTCCTTGCTTCATTGTCCATAGCTAGTATGTTTGCGATATCGTCCTTGGACACATTTAGAATTCTTCCATCCATTGCCCGTGCATGTCCATCTGGTTCTCTTATGATTCTAAACTCATCTGGTCTGAGGTATCCATATTCATCACCGTATCATGTCGGGTTATTGTCAATCGATGGTACAAAGTTACCGTCGATTGATTCTGCCTTCCATCTTCTATAAGATCCTCTGAAATTTCCAGATTCTTCGAGTGCAGAGGCATGGTACTCGACTGATTCTTCTTCATAGTAGGACTTATCATACTCTTGATTTTCAGGTTCTGGCACCCTCTCACGGCATTTTCGCCTGGTGTAGACTATCTCTTCTTGACTGTCTTTGTCGTTCTGGTCTGGGGTGACACCGTCGATCGATTCAGAGTTGTTATCGTCGATCGAATCAGAGTTTTTATCGTCCATGAATCAGAGTTGTTATCGTCGACCGATGCAAAAGTGTGGGATCCGTGCTGGTTCTGGTTGAAGGGAGTCGACCGATTCCAAGGATTGCGTGTCGATCGATGCCGTGTCCGGAGGCTCGTCGTCTTGATCATGTTTGCAGAAGCATGTATCCATCAAACCTAGATCATTACCATATTCTATCTGAGTACCTTTGTTCTTGATTTTAACAGGTTCATCGAAAATGTATGGATCAATCAAGGATAGATACAACTTGTTTGTCTTCATGTCGCAGATAGCTCCCACTGTTGCCATGAAAGCTCTTCCAAGGAGTAATGAGGAGTTCCAATAAATATTTATGTCTATAACATGGAAGTCTATTGGAACTATGGCATTGCGAATTTGCACTGGAACATCTCTGGCCATCTCTCCTGAGTTCACTTTGGAGCAGTCCAGAAAGGTGAAAGAATAACTAGAAGGCTTCACTTTCAGGTTTAGCTGATCTGCCATCCCTCTAGGCATATGCCGATCCAGTGTCACAAAAGGCGTTAGGATACTTGGGACCTTTGACATAACATGGGATCACAAACTTCCCAGGGTCACTTTTCTTCTTGAGAGTAGTCCACTTCATTGGCATCTCTCTAAGGTCATTGAACATGCGCTCTATGTCCTGCTCTGTTTCCTCGGATTCCCTAAAAACATCCACAGTCTGGGAGTATAATATGCTTCATCAAATGGAGTATCTAAAGGAATTCAGAGACTCTTTTGGCAAAGCCATCCATCTATTTGTCAGTTGCTTCTATGCGAAGTTGTTTGGGAATCTTCTGCTTCCTTCTGTAGTGTCTCTATGTTGTTATGGGATCATGTGAACTAGCATCCTGTTCCTGGTTCTCCATCCTTAAAGGTCTGACGAATTGGCTAGCACTTAGACTTGTTAGACGATTCAGCTCTGTTGTTGGAGGATGTTGATCAATGCTATCTTCAAGCCGTCGATCGACGTTGGTGGATTCACACGAGGCGACTAATTCTGCAGGTTCCATCGATGATGGTCCTTCTCTGGCGTCGATCGACAGCAATGCGAACTGGGGAAAGACATGACAGTTTCCACACGAAAATCTCCTTCTTGCAACTGTTATGTCTTCACCTGTTGGCAAAAGTCTTAACCTATCAATGCATTGACGTGGTGCTTCTGACTAGCTTTTCTTTTTCCTTAATCAAGGCCTCATGTCTCTGAATGGCCTCACTTGTTTGGACCACTTAATTATCCCGCTTCTTGACATGAGTGTTGAGGTTTTCAAACTTGGTGTTGAGGTTGGTGTACAACAAGTCTATTTTCCCATTGAAGTTCACAGTCATATGTTGCTGCTGCTCCATTATCCTATCAACCATGGCTTCCAATGCTTTCTTGAGGCTTCTGCTGCTGTGGATTCTGCTTTTAGTTACTCCTGTTGCCACAATAAGAGTTCATGTTGTATCCTGCATTTCCTTGTCTCTGATAACCGTTTCCACCAACAAAGTTCACATCCTCTTCCTCATTTTTTTCTTCCAGGGCTTTCACTTCTTGCTTCTTGAGAAATTTCTGAACATTGTCCAACTTTTTCTTGACCTCATCTGTCTGCTCCTTGCTTAGAGATGGAGCTGAATTCTTCCTTTCATAGTCAGTGTTCTTGGTGCTATTGCTGGATGCCAATTTCTCAGTAAACGTTGTCGCTTCCTCTAGACTCCTAGTGCTGAAGTTTCCTTCACTAGCGGTGTCTAAAGCCATCTGGTAGTGCAGATCAATACCTCTGAAGAAAGTTCTAAGTAGGTGCAGTTCATTGAAGCCGTGGTGTGGGCAGTCCCTGTGGTAGGACTTGATTCTGAACCAAGAGATTCTGAACAATTCCCCAGGTTCTTGTGTGAATGTGGCAATCCTTCTTCTCAAGTCTTCTGCTCGTACATCATCAAAGAAGTTGCGCAGGAATGCATTCTTGATGTCTGTCCAGGATGTCAGAGATCCTGGTGGTAGCTGCTTAAGCCAATGCAAAGCATCTCCAGCAAGTGAGTACTTGAAGAGCTTGCAGAATAGATAGTCCTCAGGGACTCCATTGGCTTTGATAGCAGAAACTAGATACTCTAATCGCTCCAGATGATCCATAGGGTCTCGTGTCACATTCCATGGTAGGGTGTCTACGCAAAAAGTGCAAAGAAGGAAGGTTTGATCTCAAAATCATTCCTCTGGAAAGCTGGAGGACGAATGGCGAATCTATTAGCATAGAACTGGTCTGGACGATTGTAGTCTGCTAGTGTTCGTTGAGCAGCTTGGGTGGCAGCTTCAGGTTGAGCTATTGCAGCGTCTACTTTTAGTTTAGGGATCACAGGTCCCTGTTCATCAATCTTCTGACAAGTTGCTTTAGACATATGACCTTCGAGGTCATACAGGTTCCCTCTCTCGTCTCGAACCAAAACTAGTCTCAACCATCTTCTCAGAGTTACCGTCGATCGATGCCGAAGAGGTACTGTCGATCGATGTTGATGCGCGAGTATCGATCGACAGTCAAGTGCTGTTGTCGATCAATGCTAGTCGCGTTTGCTTGCGGTTTGAGCGTTCGAGTGCAAGGATGCATGAGAAGAGTAATTCCTAGTTCCTTTGGCTTCTGATAATGCTGGGTATGCACCTGAAAAACAAGAAAAAGAAATTATCAGTAATTTGCAGTAAAGAAATACCTAGTTTAAACCCTAAAAAAATATATCTAGTGGCGATCCTTGCTCCCCAATAACGGCGCTAAATTTGGCAGCGTGCGGGTTAAGGTATATAATTAAGCATGCAATCTATCAAATTAACCCTATATACTACTCTTGCAAAGAGAGGTCAAATTGTAGTACTTAGGGATCAAATCTAATAAAAGCGAGGGCACACAATAGATTTTTGAGTCTTAAAGGTTAAGCTAGGTAAGCTATAAATAGGGGGGATTTGTAATGAGATTTTACTCCAAAAGGAAATTTGCTAAATTGGTTAACTGATTTAAATAAGTATAAATCCAAGGTTTCCAAGTAAGTTAATTATAATGAATGAGATGCAAATGATTATGAAATATGCAAGGACCTTAATCAAAATCCGACCCCCTCTCATTCCAACTCTCGTATGCGAATAGAGGAGTCGACCATCGATCGACGGCGAAGGCCTAGTGTCGATCGATGGTTATCGGACAGGAATTGGGTCCGGTAGGTTAATTAAATCAGCTCTCGTATGTATCTAACAACCTAACTCATTGGAATCAATTCAGGCAAAGAACTTACTCTCGTAGTTGTCTATGTCCTACGTTCAGGGTTCTAGTTAGCTACTTTAGAACACAAGTATTAAGCGCAATTCCAATGATATATATCTTTTCATCCTAACAATCCTATTTTTGGGCTAATTCAACAATACCATAATGAACCCTAAATCTAATAAGAGAATTACTCCGACATAATCATAGAATACATGATAAACTGAATAATATAATGCATAAAATAGATAATGGAGTTCCAATACAAATCTCTGAAGGAGTTCATATATTCTCTCCAAAACTACTAAAAAACTCTAAAACAATATTATGATATGAAATCTCTGTCTTGTGGTCTCTCCTTGCCTAAACAATGACAAGACCTCATAAATTACGTCAAAACTAGGTCAAAACTCGTCCAGGGGCATTCCTGTAAATTATCTTAAATTGGGCTTGAAGTCGGTCAACTGATCCGTGAGTAGACCGTCGATGGAGGGCAGGTGTGCACTGTCGATCGATGGTCAGGCTTGACCTCGACTCTAACTGAACATCAACTGGATATCTTCTCTGAATGCTCTTACAAGCTCCATTATCTCCATAATGCTCCAAAACGTACCTTGACGTGAAAAGACTCTAAAACACAGTCTAGATATACATAGCAGACTCCAAATAGGATCCAAATGATAGTCTTAAACTGTTAAATAACAAGGTATATCAATATTACTAGCAGGTGATCCACTTTGGTATTCTCATCCAGTACCCTTTGCAATTAGTAAATCTAAGAATGATGCTAGAGAATGGTTAGATAATAAGTAAAAATTGAAATGTTTTACTATACCCTTCCTGATTTTATAAAATCAAAAAACACATAACAATAAAAACCCAAAATAAAACATAATATTTGTAATACCTCTCCCAGATTTAAAGTCCCCGGTGTTATACAATCCAAGACTGGTAGGAAAATAAATCCTAAAGACGAAATTAACAAGGAAAATTGGTATACTTGCTCGTTGGTGGTGAGGGTTGATAACCACAATTAAGTTGCGATTGATGCTCTGGATTCTCTGTCGATCGACATTGATCAGGTGTCGGTCTATGCTTGGTGCATACTTGTCTTCCTCGGACTTTTTTACCAGAAATAAAATAAATTAGTAAAATCAGTAAAAACAAAAATTAAAAATAATTTAAAACTTACTAACTGAGTTGCTCCCATCAAGAGATTGTTTATAATCTTTAGCTTGAAGTTTTTTTTGGAGGTTTTTGTTTAGTATGGAGGTAATGGAATATACTTGTTGGGTAACAAGAATCAGCATCTTCTTTGCTCATCTCGAACTAGGTGGCTACAAAGCTTTTGATGGCTTCTTCTCCTTTGGTCATGTACCCTTGCTGTCTCTGAATGATATCATGTGTGTAATCTACTTTCAGTTGTGGGTCTTCCATACCTTTTCTTAACCATAAAATACTATTGTTGAGAGGGAAGAAGATTGCATCAATATTTCTGTAGAATTCATGAAACATCCTCTTTCTGAACTGCATTAATGTCAGCTATCATCTCCTCAACTTGATCTCTCCTGTAAACCTCAGGTGATAGCCGATAAGCAACTGTAAAACGAATTCTAGACATCTGAAAACTTTTATCATAATATGATAGACTCAAATAACAGCCTCCCCAACTATATGCCATCTCCATTATTGCTTCCATATCCTCTTTTGAAACATTGATGATCATTCTATCCTTAGCCTGTGCATTTCCCTCTTCACTTCGTAAACACCATGGTTATCTGGTGGGACTATTCTTTTGAGTGGAATGGTGGCTTAAACCAAAAAAGTCTCTTGATATTCTTCTATCGCATGGCTGTCAATCAATGATGGTTGATGGGTGTCAATCGATGCCTTTCCTTCATCTTCATGCTCTGCACCTGAATTAGAATAACAAACTGCCAGAATTCTTTGATCATCTCCTATCTCAATGTAGGGAGTGTTTCCTTTGACTACTCGGACTGGTTCATAGAAAGTATCCTTGTCAATGAGTGTCAAGCATATCTGGTTGTGTGCATGTTTCAAACAACTCCTACAGTAGCCATGAAGGCTCTACCAAGTAGTATAGAAGAATTTCAGTTATTCTGAATATTAATAACATGAAATTCCTCTGGAAGTAAGGCATTGTTGATCTGTACCTGAAAGTTTCTGACAATTCCTCCTGAATTCACCTTGGAGCAATCCACATAAGTGAATGAATCTTCAAAAGGATCATATATTCGTACTTAGCTAATTTTCCATAACCATTGGCATAATACTGACTGAAGAACCCGTATCACATAGTGCATTAGGGTAGTTGTGACCTCCAATCATACATGGAACCACAAACTTCCCAGGGTCACTCTTATTCTTCAGTGCAATCCTCTGTTTCATCTTCTCTCTGATTATATATGACATACACTCAATGTACTCATCTGTCTCTTTACTCTCTCTGAAAAATATCTAGAGTCGATGAGCCCAGTAAGCTTCATCAAATGGCACGTTTATAGGGATCCTTAGTACCTTTTTGTACAGCTATCCATTTCCTTCTCAATAGCCTCCCTCTTTATATGCTTGGGAACCTTGTTCTTTCTTTTCTTAGGAGTTTATCCCTCAGTAGCCTTCTTAATGATCATAGGCTCTGGTGCATCTTCAGATTGCTTGTTAGTATCCTCTGTCGACTCTGTTGATGTCTGAGATAGGTTACTTGAAGCATTCAAATGTTCTACATAAATACTTGGCAATCGAACTCGGTAACTGTTGGGTGTCGATCAACGAAAGTGTTGAGGTGTCTAATGCCCCCTAAACCAGATCTTAAGCCCCAGGGAGGTTGTTGTGCTTTGACGCAGAATTTTTCTAAGGCATTCGGTTCATTTTAATGCCTTATTTTTTTGAACAATCAGTTCGTTTAATAATGTGATTCATTTTTGGAGTCTATATGCGAGTTAATAGTGTCAGTATGAATTCTTTATTTATTTCATAAAGTATTCGATATAATCAGAGTTTGACTTATAAGCTATTATAAAGTAATTAATCCTAGTAAGTTTATCTAACCACTCATCCATCCTTGGCTTCGAGTCTTCACGGCTAAGCCAAATCCTTCGCACGATCACCATCTTGTCCTGAAACCAGCAACAAACATAAGCGATCTATTGATGACTTAGTGAGCGGTTTCTATACATGCAACATGTGTTCACATTATTTCTATGTCTAACCCGAAACCCCCTTAGTAGTACTCGACTTCTCAAGTCATTTAACCAGATTAATCAGGTTCAGTTCGCGGATCAATATCCGTCCGTCTTACCACTGAATCTTTCGAACTCGCCATAACACGATCAAGCCATTCTGCTTCGATCCATGATCTAATAGATCCAGAACTTAAGCATCAGATCACATGATTGGCCTGGCTTACAGCCATGGTCCTCTACTTGTCCCTAAGGCCTAAGATACTCGATTGTTCATGCAGAAGAAAGAAGAAAATGATCAAACATAGAGAGAGAAGGATGTAACTGTTTGGTGATCAACCATAAAACCAATCGGAATCACCCGAAGGCTACGGGCGATGGCTTATCCGGTCCATCCACTCACCTTAGAGGTGTGTTCCGGAGTCCAAGTCCCAACATGCTTCTCTTTCGCTTTTGGATCCATGTTTGGATTGATCTTCAAGACAATGTGGTCGGATTGCCTTCTTGGCTTGATTCCGGTCAAGTCTTTCTTCTAAATCGCCCAAGTTTCTCACTTTCGGTTTGCCTTTCTTTCTGATCGAGTCTTTTGTTTCCTTAAGGAAATTTTCGTGCCCAAAATCAATCCCAAGGCCCACTATTTATAGAAGACTCTACCAAAAACTACTTTGGACAAAAAGGTGCATTTTTCATAACCGCCTGGGAGGTTATCTACACTCGCCCCTTCGGCCAAAACCTCCTAACATGATTGCCACACGTGCCACAACTTAATCAACCAAGTTCGAATCTGTACCTGATCCGACCATCAGTCCTATAACCACCCCGACCCAACCAGCTGGATCTACAGTCAAACACTCCACCGAGCTGAGTTGATCTCCCCAACAGTTGGTCTAGCTGAGTGAGCTAGGTCTACTAGCTGCTCAAGCTGCCTCAACTTACTGAACTCGGCCTTAGATCCGTCCAGCTCGCCCAAGCTTCATCCAGCTTACCCAAGCTCCGTCCAGATCGTCTCACTCTTTCGTTTCTCGGTCCAGCGCCTCTCACTCTTTCGTTAGCTCGGTCCAACTCCATTTCTCTCCTTTTCATTTGTTTTCTTGGCTAAGTCAAGATTATCACTCGAACTTAACCCATTGTTCAGACTATGGAACTCTTGTCTTTGGTCTTACGACCGGCTTGGACGTTCCTTCTTCCTATGATACGTCTCGACAATCCTATCTAGGATCAAGGATTCTACAATTCCCCCCCCCCTTGATAGGGGTTTGTCCCAAAATCCAAACCAAGTGATACTTAATTCTTGAACTGATTCAACCATTCTAGGAGAACATGCTTCATCTTAGCTTCGGTTTCCCAAGTTTTTTCATCATTGCCAATGCAATCGCAAACGACCTTAACCATTTGGATTACTTTCTTCCTTCTTGCTTTTTTCATCCTATCGATAATTCGAACTGGCCTTGTCTCCAAAGTGAGGTTATTGCCTAATTCCAAAGGCATTCGATGCACTATCACATATTGATCCGTGAGGCACTTTCGGAATTGAGTTACATGGAAGACATTGTGAAATACTTCCATTTTGGTTGAAATTTCAACTTGTATGCAACCAGACCAACTCTTTCAATGATCATGAATGGACCCAAATATCTCGGATCAACCTTTCCTCTTCTTGAAACTCTTGCTCGATCTTTGAAGGTCACCATCTTTAGATAAATCAAATCGTCTACTGCAAACTCAAGGTCTTTTTCGGTGCTTGTCTGCATAGCTTTTTTGCCTATCTTGAGCTTCTTTTATCTTATCTTTCAAGAATTTGATCTTCTCAGTCATCTCTGCCACTATGTCTTGTCCAATTATGTTTCTCTCCCTCACTTTGGTCCATCATAGTGGCATTCGACATGGCTACCCATACAAGCTTCATATGGCGACAAAACAATTCTTCTGTGGAAGCTATTGTTGTAGGCGAATCCGACCAACGGCAAGTGCCTTTCCCATGAATTTTTACAGTCTAAGGTACATTCCTGTAGCATATCTTCCAACATGGGATGCTCCTCTCAGATTGGCTGTCTGTCTATGGATGATAGACCGTACTCATGTTCTCTCGTGTTACCAAGGCTTTCTGAAAAGCTCTCCAAAAATGTGAAGTGAATCGAGGGTCCCTATCTGAGACTATGCTTGCCGGTACACCATGTAACCGGACTATCTCGTCCATATACTTCCGGACTATCTCGTCCATATACTTCCGGACTATTTCTCCAACACCATCGGTCTTCTTTATGGCGATGAAGTACCAAACTTTGTCAGTCGCTCCACGACCACCCATGCCGCATCCTTATTTGTCCTAGATGTTGGAAGACCAATCACAAAGTCCATTGTGATCTAATCCCACTTGTATTCCGGAATGGCTATGTTCTGCAACAACCCAATCATAAATTGTTGCTCAGCCTTGACGACTTGGCAAATTAGGCACTTCTCCACTCACTTGGCCACATTTTGTTTCATGCCGATCCAATGATAGTATCTCGTTATGTTGCAGTACATCTTGGTATGACCGGGATGAATTGAAATTTGGAAGAGTGAGCTTGCTTCTGAATCTCGTCCTTAAGATCCTGATCATTTGACACACTGACCAAACCATTGACCATGATTATCCCATTGTTGGACATTTGGTACTCGGTCTTGTCATTTTGAGCAACTTTCTTCAAATTATCATCATTGCCTTGAGCAATCCGGATCCTTGTGAGAAGATCCGCTTGGTCTGCTGCATCCAGCTCTTCAAACTCATTATCAGCTGCATTGAGATGCAATGTCCAGATCATCCTTTCAAGCTCTTCAAACTCATTATCAGCTCATACATAAGCTTGTCTTTTGCTTAGTGTATCCGCGACCAAGTTTCCTTTGCCTAGATGATAAGAGATTTCTAGGTCATAATCAACCACAAATTCCATCCATGGCTTTTACTTAGGTTTAGCTCAAGCTGAGTGAAAACGTACTTACGGTTCTTATGATCGGTGAAGAGCTGCACCTTGGCCCCATACAAATATGAATGCCAAATTTTCAAGGCAAGTACACTGTAGCCATTTCGAGGTCATGGGTTGGGTAGTTCCCTTCAAGCTTCCTTAATTGCCTTGATGCAGAGGCAATTGCTTTTCCCTTTTGCATCAAAACACAACCAAGCCCAAATATAGATCCATCTGTGTAGACTGCATAAGGTTCATCCGTTTCAGGGAAAGCTAGAACTGGTGCATTCGTCAGCATATCTTTCAATGCAGAGAAGCACTTCTCACATACTTCCGACCATGTGAATTTCATATCCTTCCCGGTTAATCGAGTCATGGGTTGACCCATACTCACAAACCCTTTTACAAACTTTCTGTAGTAGCCAACTAATCTGTGGAAGCTTCTTACCTCGGTGGCATTTTGTGGTCTTGGCCACTCCTTTATGAATTTGATCTTCTCTGGATCAACCGAGACTTACTCACCAGACACAATCTGTCGTAGGAACCCAATACTCCTTTGCGAAAAACTGCACTTGCTCAGTTATTCAAAGAGTTTATGTTTCGTTATCCGTTCCATCACGGCTCAAAAGTGACCTTGATGTGAATCCCAATCCTTGGAGCAAACGAGTATGTAATCTATGAAGATGCTTAAAAATTTGTCCAAGAAATCTTGGAAATATGCCATTCGCCATTTTCATGAAGGCATCTGGAGCATTAGTCAGTCCGAATGGCATGACCACAAATTCATAGTGACCATACCTTGTCATGAACGCTTCATTCTGTATGTCACTTGGCTTTATCGAAATATGATGATAACCCGACGCTAAGTTGATCTTGGAAAATCATGTCGTCCCCTTTTAGTTGGTGTAGCAGCTCATCTATCCGGGGCAAGGGATACTTGTTCTTCACAATTCTTAAAGTTGTTTCTTTAACTCAGGCATTTTGGCCGGAGCAATTTGATATGGTGCCTAAGACACTGGAGCAGTCCTTGGTTCTAGTTCGATTGTGAATGGATCCGACAGAACAGGAGGTAAGCCCGACAAGGTTTGGAACACATCCTCAATAAACTTTACCACATGAATCTATACACCGTTCCCGACTTCGGTCGTGGTGATTGTAGCCAAATAGACTTCACAACCCTTCTCTAGCATCCGTTCTGCTAGGATCGCCGAGACCAATAAACTACCCGAAGTAGGCCTTATCCCTTGGAACTTAATTGGCCCAGCCCCACTCTCTAACCAAACTTGCCGTAGATGCAAGTCTAGAGTGACCCGATATTTTCCCAACCAGTCCATGCTATGATCATCGAATGTTCTTAAGGTAGACTATTACTAAAATCATAGGCATACTCTTGCTTTGGATCACAAACGGAATATTTTTAAACAGCCATAGCGAATGCATGACCTGCCCGCCTTGCATTCACTATGCCAAAACACTTTTCATGTCCCTTTTGGAACATTCCCTTTCCGTTCATCTCCGGGCTTACAACGCTATGTGTTCCCTCTGGATCGAAAAGTACGTGTCTATCGACACCACTAAAAATTAAGATCCCTACATTCATTCCGTTGGCTAAGTATCTACCCAATCTATGTTCCATGCAATGCAATAATAGAAATAGGTCTGGGCTTAGTGACGTACCAGTGATCGATTGGAAGGAATTAGTCTCGCCAGACTTCTTCGAAAGCTCATACACCCATGGTGCCATGGTCTGACCCTTGCCCTAGGCCAACATGTCTACATCCATGCGGTTCCTCTTCTGCTCCACTTGAAACTTCGGGAATTCCCTCTTAAAATGCCCATTATTTCTGGAATGGTAGCATGACTTAACATCATAACACGTCACCTTTCCCTTGATCCATCTTTGGAATGTTCTGGGTCGCATGGTCCTTGCTACCACATTTGGCGCAAGCGCCCATCTCCCTCCAGCATTCACCCTGTGCATCCTACCGCACTTGGAGCATTCAGATAAACTTCGTGAAGTCCTATGGCCTTCATCGACCTGATCCCTTTTACTCTTACGGTCGCTTGTCTTGTTAACCAAAAATGGATGGGAGTGGACCTGACATGGTTCTCCTCAGATAAAGTGGCTTCCAGCAAAGCAACCCTCTCACCAACTCGGAGACAATAGTAAATGTCCGAAAGGAGCAGTGGGTGCGAAGTTCAACACGTAGGCCTAGAAAGAACCGTTGCACCTGTTCAGATTCCTCCTCTAGTTCCTTCCTCACATACCATTTGAGTCGGTTGAACTCTTCCTCATATTCACAGATTTTTGTGCGCCCTTGGGTTAGGTCCAGAAATTTTGACTCAAGCTGATCCCATGCTTCGGCTGTAAACCACTTACGGTTGAACTCATATTCAAAGTCCTCGATCCTCTCAACAAGCTCTCCTGTGCATTTTTCAAGAGCTAACCAGCCATTATGCGCATCCCCTTCCCGGAAGTGAACCGCTATGTCTTTCTTGTAGTCATCCGGGCAGAGAGTGGATTCGAAGTTTTGGATCAACCGACTCCTTCATTGAAGTGCTTTGTTCCCATGCAAGATGTGTGTTCCAGCACACTCAAGTAATCCACATTTTTCACGGCTCTTACTGGCATATCAATCTCGACTACCTCGTCTGTCTCTCTAATATGTCCATCGACTAAAGGTATAGCCATAGGGATTTGAGTTGCATGACCCACATACAAGTTCACCAATGTGACCTCTTGGGTCAATGCGGTTATTTGAGTCACCAAAGTTTTCAGTGCACTTAACACATCCCTCATGGAAGGTTCTACGGCCTGATCCCTTCGTCATGCGGTTCCATCCAGTGCTCCACCCGGTGGAGCCGAGTTATGTGCCGCATTAAGGGATTCAACGCCTTCCTCTTCATGCTGATCATGGCTGCGGTTTCGGGGATTCATGGTCCGAGTCTCACCAAGGTTGGTATGAAACAACGGCCTCCCCCCACCAGTCTTTCCAATCTTAGGTCTGATTGGAGTTGGGTTTAATGGATCTGCTTCATTATCAGCCGCTTGACTTGATTAAGCCACTTCCTTAGATTTCCTTCCGTTCGCAGTTTTGCTTTTTACAGCCTGGAATAGAACATGCTAGCGAACCACTGCGACATATAATGCATCCTAAAGTAAGCAAAAAGTATCGTGAGACCCGAGCCAGATGAGTACTGTATCCCCATAACCCAAGTAATCCTAGAATCAAGCATGCTCTGATACCAACATAAAGCACCCTAACCCGGATCTTAAGTCCGGTGAGGTTGCTATGATTCAACCACAAAGTTTCCTAAGGAATTCAGTTTGTTTTAAGGTCTTACTCTTTGAACAATCAGTTCGTTCAATTTGTGATTCATTTGCTAGAGTCTATATGCCAGTATAATTGAGTTGGTATGAGAAGAGATAAACTGATTCTTTATTTATTTCACGAAGGATCCAATACAATGAGAGTTTGCATAATAAGCTATTAAAAAGCAATAGATCCTAATCAGTTTATCTAACCACCCATCCATCCTTGGGTTCGAGTATTCAGGGCTAAGATAAATAGCTCCCACGATCACCATGTTTTCCGGAACCAGCAACAAACATAAGCAGTCTATCGATGACTAAATGAATTGTTTCTGTACATGTGACATATGTTCGGATTATTTCTATGTCTAACCCAAAATCCCCTTAGTAATATTCGACTTCCAAAGTCATTTAACCAGATCGATCAGGTTCCGTTCACGGATCTCTATCCATCCGTCTTACCACTGAACCATCAAGATTGGCCATAACCCGAGCAAGCCATTCGGCTATGATCCATGATCTATCGAATCCAGCACTTAAGCATCATATCACATGATCAGACCAGCTTACAGCCATGGTCTATTATCGGCCCTATGGCCTAAGACACTCGATCGTTCATACATAAGAAAGAAGAAAACAATCAAGTATAGAGAGAAATGATGTAATTTTTTGGCCGATCGACCATCGAACCAATCAGAATCACCCAAAGGCAATGGGCGATGTATTATCTGGCCCATTCACTCACCTTAGAGGTGCGTTCCAGAGTCCAAGTCCCAACACACTTCTCTTTCGCTTTTGGATCCATGGTTGGATCGATCTTCTAGACAATGTGGTCGGATTGCCTTCTTGCCTTGATTCCGATCAAGTTTTTCGTCCATATAGCCAAAGTATCTCTATTTGGGTTTGCCCTTCTTTCTGATCGAGTTTTGTGTTTACTTAGAGAAATTTTCTTGTCCAAAATCGAGCCTAGGGCCCAATATTTAGAGAAGATTTGGCCAAAACCTGCTTTGGGTAAAATGGTGCCGTTTTGATAACCGCCTGGGCGGTTATCCACACGCTCGCCATACGTGCCAAAACTTAATCAACCAAGTTAGAATCCATACCTGATCCGACCATCAGTCTGATAACAACCCTAACCCGGCTAACTGGCTCACCCGTCGAACACTCCACCGAGCTTCGTTAAGCTCTTTGACAGTTTTTCCAGTTGACTGAGCTAGGTCTACTAGCTGCTCGAGCTGCCTCAGCTTACTGAACTCGGCCTGAGCTCCGTCCAGCTCGTCCAAGCTTCATCTAGCTCGCTCAAGCTCCGTCCAACTCATCTCTGTAACACCCCCAAACCGTCCTAGGTCTTACTAACCCAAACGGCCGGTCGGTGCCACAATAATAGATCGACATAACAGATCGACCGAGGTTCCAAGACGAATCTCGACCTATGGTGAACCCATTCCAGGTCCCTATTACCTTGAGACCATGGCCTAAGACTTCTCATCCCGTACCACGGTTGCGAGTTGTGTCAAACCCTGACAAGGTTTATATCATTTGAGTACAAGAACAACATCTAAAACATCCATTTTATTAATAGTACGCGGAAAAACCATTACAAAATATTCAGAGTTTGTGGACAGCCTAGAGCCAAAAGATAATAATTATACATACATCCGAAAACTACAATCCTTGCATATGCCACCAAAAACTACGCCAGCTTCCTAACGTTCCACTGCTTCCCGCTAAGGTTCCCACCTACTGGTTACCTTCATGGAAAGGGGGTATGAGTAATCAAAAATTACTCAGTGAGTCACATTTTTCAACAACAATCCCCCAAAACCATGCCCCAACACACAACACATAGTCTCAAGATGATAATGCATGCAACTAAACAATGCGGAAGCAACACAACAATGCACACATTCAATCTCAATGCAGAGACTCATTTCAACGCAAAGGACCAAGACAGTCGTATGTCTTGTCCAACTCAACAACATGTCTAGACTCAAACCTAGACACCAATCCCATACACAGCAATCAGATGTTGGAACCCGCTAAAACATCCTATGGATCCTGATACATCACACTCGAATTCCTTCCACCCTCATCAACTGAACACTCCCAGCTATAAACACACAAGTCACATAACCGGAAAAAATCATCTCCGAAGAATCGCTCCGCAAGCGTTGTACCATTGGGCTACATCGTCATGTAGCGCTCGTCCATGGGCGCGACCCACTTAACACTAACAAGAGGATGAGGTAGGTCATTCCGCTTCAGAGAGTCGCAAACACGAGTGATATACCACCAAATACACATCACAACCACAGAGAATCGCCACACGAGCGAGCTACCACCGGGTACACAAAAAAACCATCGGAGAATTGCACCTCAAGCGAGGTACCCCCGAGGTCTAAACAGAAAACATGTTGCATGTCCCACTCCACCCGGAGTAAACACTAAACACAAGCACTATTCCCCGTGAATAGGCAACAACACACTAGTCTTAGCTAACCTACATGGTTACACTAGACTCGACATGCAAACACTCAGCACACACTAGTCAGAGCCCACCTACATGGTTAAGCTAGACTAGACATCACAAATCATCACCACAAAATGCAACACGAGCATTTTCACAACATACATGCTATCAAATCCATAACATCTCTATGCATTCTTTTATCACAACTTAACGATGTGCATTTATACTCATTCCACAATAACTAGATGATCATACATTCTCACTATGTATGCATCACAACATGATAATATCATCTAGATAAGCATGCAACATAACATCTACAACATGTAAATAGGCATGCATCGTAACATCACTATTATCTAGACATGCATGCATCATCACATCAACATCAAAACAAGCATGCATTAACACATCAATATCATTTAGATAAACTTGCATTCACATAATCAAACCATTGTGCATGGTGTCTATACACACTCTCGGACACATGCATAAAACCATTAATTTACCCCATCTCGGGTTTCCGCTTAATAGAATTTGGATCGCGAATGTGTTTCCTCAACATAGACACATGAAATATAGGATGTAAATTCATGTCCTCTGGTAGTTTTAACCTGTAGGCTATTTCTCCCACTCTTCCAATGATCTGATATGGACCAAAGAAACGAACTGCCAACTTTCCTACATTCCCAAATCTATCTTTTCCTCTCTGAGCTGACACTTTAAGATATACCATATCTCCCACAGCAAACACTACTTCTCGCCTCCCTTGATCAGCATACTTCTTTTGCCAATCTTGTGCCCTCTTCATGTTTTCTCGTATGACATGTATCTTTTCTAAAGCCCCCTCAATAATTCCAGGCCCAAATAACCGTCTTTCCCAACTTCAGTCCAACATAGAGGCGTTCGACATGGTCTTCCATACAACGCCTCGTATGGTGACATAGAAAGGCTGGCGTGGAAACTATTGTTGCAGGAAAATTCTATCAGAGGTAGATAGTTTTCCCATGTACCTGCCAAGTCGAGAATACACAAACGGAGAATATCCTCTATTGTACGGATTATCCTCTCCGTCTGTCCGTCTGTCTCTGGGTGAAATACAGTACTAATATGCAATTCTGTTCCCAACGCTCCTTGCAACGCTGTCCAAAATGCTGCTGTAAACCTAGGGTCTCAATCTGAGACAATGTTCGCTGGCACTCCATGTAATCTAAATCTGATTGATATAGAGTTCAGCAAAAGTTTCTGTCTTGTATGTGTCCCTTATTGCTAACAGATGCGCCACTCCCGTCAGTCAATCCATGATCACCCAAATCGCATTGTTTGATCTTCCTCTTGCCACATGCAGTCCTGTGATTAGATCAATGGATACTGAATCCCACTTCCACTCTGGTATGGGTAAACTTTGAAGTAATCCTCCTGGTACTTGGTGCTCGGCTTTGATCTGTTGACAAACTTGACACTGCCCTACCCATCTTTCCACAGATCTCCTCATTCCCGGCCAATGATAATATCTCCTCATATCCCTATACATCTTGGTACTTCCCGGATGTATACTTAAAAGTGACCGATGCGCCATCTTTAGTATTTCCTTTTTGAATTCTCCTTGTTTTGGTACTGTGATCCATCCATTGAGTAGCAATGTCCCATCTTCCGCCATATGATATCCACTAGCCTTCGGCCCAACCTGCTCTCTCAATTGCTCCATAATCTTCTTCAGATCTTCATCTTCTTTTTGTGCTTCTCGGATATGTTGTATCAAACTAGCCTAATTCATGTCCTACATTCCCAATGGCTCACTAGAATCTCCTTCCAGTGCAGCCAAAGTTACCTTCTTGAAATCATCTAATAAAACCTCCAAATCCCTCTCTGAATCCACTACAGATCTTCACTGACTCAACACATCTGCTACAACATTTGCTTTCCCTGGATGGTACTGAATCTGAATGTCATAATTTGCAATAAATCCATCCATCGACTTTGTCGAAAATTTAGATATTCCTGAGTGAACAAGTACTTAAGGCTTTTGTGATCCGTAAATACATGAACTCTCTCTCCATAAAGATATGAGCGCCATATCCTTTATGCAAAAAAAAAAACAGCCGCCATTTCCAAATCATTCGTGGTGTAGTTCTCCTCATGTTTCCTCAATTGCCTTGAGGCATAGGCAATAACCTTGTCCTATTGCATAAACACGCATCCCAATCCTACCCGCGATGCATCAGTGTAGACAGCATAAGTCTTACCAGGTTCTGGTAAGGCAAGAACTGGTGTTGTAGTCAATGTTTCCTTAAGCTTGCTAAAGGCTTTATCTGTATGCTCATTCTAAACAAATGGAACTTCTTTTCCCATCAATCGCGTTAGGGGCTTCGCAATCGCGTTAGGGGCTTCGCAATCGCGTTAGGGGCTTCGTAATTGACAAAATCCCTTCACAAATATTCGGTAATAGCCTGCCAACCCAAGGAAACTCATTGTCTCCGTCACTGTGGTTGGGAGAGGCCATTCTTGCACCACTGCAATCTTTTCTGGATCCGCTGATACTCCTTGCTCAGAAACTCTGTGACCCAGATAACTTCTAACTTCTCAATCTCTCTTGAACCTTCTGCAGATGTTCCTTATGCTCTTCTTCACTCTGAGAATAAATTAATATATCATCAATAAATACGATCACAAACTGGTCGAGATAGTTGTTAAACACCTCATTCATCAATCTCATGAATACTGCTGGAGCATTCGTAAATCCGAACGGCATTACCACAAACTCAAACTGCCCATAACGGGTGTTGAACACCATTTTTATAATATATTCCTCTGATATCGAAATCTGATGATAACCCGAAGCAAGATCGATATACAAAAACCAATTTGCTCCTCTCAGCTGATCCAACAACTCATCAATCCTCGGTTAGGGATACTTATCCTTGATCGTGACGTTGTTAATACCTCAGTAATCAATGTATAATCTCATGCTTCCATCCTTTTTCTTCACAAACAACACCAAAGCTCCCCAAGGTGAAGAACTCGGTCTTATAAATCCTTTGTCTTGTAAATCCTCCAACTGCTTATTAAGTTCAGCTAACTATGCTGGTACCATGCGGTAAGGAGTCTTGGCAATAGGTGCAGCTCCAGGCTCCAAACTGATAGTAAATGAATTAACTTCTAGATGGAGACAATTCCGTCAATGCCTGAAACACATCTTCAAATTCCCAAACCACCGGAATTTCTTCAATCCCTAAATCCTTTTCTGATTCTTCGCCAATATAGGTCAATGAAACCAAGTAAACCTCTCCTTCTTCTAACAATTTCTCTGCCCTTATTGCTGTCACAAATGTTACTGAAACACTCGGACTTATCCCATGATAAGCTAGCATCACTTGCTGCTCATCCCCAAACGACACTTTTCCCCTTGCACATTCAAGCCAAGCCTGATGCCTCGACAGCCAATCCATATCAAGGATAATCTCAAATCTCTCTAAGGATATGACCATCAGGTCGGCTAGGAAGGTTTCATCCTGTACAACTACATGAACACTCATCACTACACTCTCTGCCCTCAGGGTTTGATTTCCGGGCTCATTACCGAAACATCAATCCCACAAACCGGAAAGGTTCCCATGAACCTAGAGGCTACAACCGGGTTCACAAAACTATGGGTAGCCCCTGAATCAAACAAAAATGGATAGGAGTCTCACCAACCAACAATGAACCTAACAAGATTCAACACACCCCGCATTCACACATAATGCCACACCAATGCATAATACACAATTACTCAAAAATTTGAACAATCACACAACTATTATGCATTCAAACAAAAAGGGAGTTATCACCCAAACAAACCAGATATAGGACCCCTCGATGGTCCTGATGTCCTAGGTGAATCACTATTCACATCCAAAGCATAAACTCTCCCTTTGGTTGCTGGACGCTTAGGTGGGGATTCGTTGGTCGGTCGGGTCGATTGGGTATGAGTCAAAGATCCTCTTCCTTGTCCAGGACGGCGAGCTGAACATTCACTGGCAAAATGCCCTTTCTCTCAACAATTAAAACAAGTAATAGAAGCCTTCCAATCTGGCTTCCCTGAATTTGCGTTGGGACAATCACGAGAGAAATGTCCTAATTTCCCACGCGAAAAAACTTTTTCTGAGCACCTGCTGGCTTTCCGCTCTTCTTGAACTGTCTATTCGTTCCTTTCTTTTGATTAACTCACAGTTTACCCCCTCCTGATTGATCGGAACGTGATCCAGAGTTAGATCAAATCGTAGATGTTGCCTTGCGCTCGGCTTCAACTGATTGCTCCACATTCACAGCTTTTTCCACTAACTCAAATAAACTTTCAAAAGTGACTGCCTAAAGTCGACTCCCAATCTCTGGCTTGAGACCACGCAAAAACTTACGGACTAAGGTTGATTCATCCATTCCCATAGTAAACGTATTTACTAAGCTTGGTGAATTCCGGATCATACTCCCTCACACTCTTTTCTCCCTACTCTAAGGGTAAGAAAGCTTGTTCCATACAGTCTCGGGCTTCTGGTGGAAAATACTTTCTCCGGAATTCCTGCTTGAACATATCCCAATCCATATCTACTGATTCATACTTCCGACTGAGACTTTTCTACCAATATAATGCATCACCCTCTAAGTAATACACAGCTACATCCTTTTGGAACTCTTCAGGAAATCGAGTTGCTTTGAAGTTCTTCTCCACATGCTCTAACCATGCATCAGCCTTGTGTGCATTCGACTCTCCTTCAAATCTGATTGTATCCAGATTATTCATTGTCATAACATACTTCAGAAAACTGGTTGAGCAGACTGCAACAGGTTTCCTCCATGGTTCGGCGCAACTTGGTTTGTTAACACCCGAGAAAGTGGATTGTGTACCATTGATAGAGTAGGATGCACTGGCTTGTCTCCATCCGCTGGGGCTTGGTCAGCTGTCCCTACTGGTCTTACATTGTCTCCTCCCAGTACCGATCCATCTTGAGTCATATTAAACGAAGGGAACTGCCGTGGTCCAATAAACGTTGCTGATTCCTCATGCTGCGAGTTAGGTGGGGACATTGAGAGCTGCTGTGCTTCCGGTCACACATTATCATCACTCATAACAGGCTCAACACCCTCCATTGACACTGGTCCACTACCACTTGTCTGATTTGATGCATCTGGACTATTCCAGAAACCATAGTAATAACCGTACCTTGACCCATCTTGACCCAAAGATCCGAATGGCCCGCTAGCTCCATAACCTTGATTCGACATCTGCACGATTACAAGGGTCAAATCCTAAATCCCAAAACCACTATAATCCTAAGAGGAACGCACTTGCTTAACCTATGTGGCATACCACTCCTTTGACTTGATGGAAGATTTGAAAAATGCTGCAACTTATAAGCATGATCATGAACCATGCTCTGATATCACCATTTGTGACACCCCGAACTCTCCTAGGCCGGATTACCCGAACAGCCGGTCGGTGCCACAATAATAGATCGCGGTAACGGATAAACCGAGGTTCCAAGACGAATCTCAACCTATGGCCAACCAATTCAAGGTCGTTATGACCTCGAGACCATGGCCTAAGACTTCTAACCCGTACCATGATCGCGAGTTGTGTCAACCCAGACAAGGTTTACATCATTTGAGTACAACAACAAAATCGAATATAAAGCATCCATTTTATTAATAGTAGGTGGAAACAAAATTACAAAATATTCAGATTTTGTGCACAGCCTAGAGCCAAAAGATAATAATTATACATACATCCTAAAACTACAATCCTTGCATATGCCACCAAAAACTAGCCAGCTTCCTAACGTTCCACTGCTACCCGCTAAGGTTCCCGCCTACTAGTTACCTGCATGTAAAGGAGGTATGAGTACACGAAAATTACTCAATGAGTCCCACTATTCAACAACAATCCCCCAAAACCATGCCCCAATACAAAACACATAGTCTCAAGATGGTAATGCATGCAACTAAACAATACGGAAGCAACACAACAATGCATGCATTCAATCTCAATGCAGAGACTCATCTCAACGCAAAGCACCAAGACAAACGTATGTCTTGCCAACTCAACAACATGTCTAGACTCAAACCTAGACACCTATCTCATACACAACAATCAGATGTTAGCACCCGGTAAGACATCCTAGGGCTCCCATTACATCACACTCGAATGCCTTCCATTCTCATCAACTGAACACTCCCAGCTATAATAAACACACAAGTCATATAACCGGAAAACATCATCTTTGAAGAAGCACTCTGCAAGCATTGTACCATCGGGCTTCATCGTTATGTAGCGCTCGTCCATGGGTGCGACCCATTTAATAGTGACGACCGGATGAGGTAGGTCATTCCGCTTTCGAAGTGTCGCAACACGAGCGATATACCACCGAATACACATCACAACCACGGAGAATCGACACACGGGCGAGCTACAACCAGGTACACAAACACACCATAGGAGAATCGCACCGCAAGCGAAGTATCATTGAGGTCTAAGCACAAAACATGTTGCATGTCCCAATCCACCCGGAGTAAACACTTAACACAAGCATTATTCCCGTGAATAGGCAACAACACATATTCCTAGATAACCTACATGGTTACACTAGACTCGACATGAAACCACTCAACACACTCTAGTCATTGCCACCCACATGGTTAAGTTAGACTAGCATCACAAATCATCACCACAAAATGAAACACGAGCATTTTCACTACATGCATGCTATAAAATCCATAACATCTCTATGCATGCTTTTATCAAAACTTAACGATGTGCATCTATACTCATTCCACAATATCTAGATGATCATACATTCTCACTATGTATGCATCACAACATGATAATATCATCTAGATAAGCATGCAACATAATATCTATAACATGTAAATAAGCATGCATCATAACATCGCTATTATCTAGACATGCATGCATCATCACATCAACATAAAAACAAGCATGCATTAACACATTCATATCATCTAGATATTCATTCACATAATCAAACCATTATGCATGGTTTCTACACACACTCTTGGACACCTGCATAAAACCGTTAATTTACCCCAACTCGGGTTTCCGCTTAAAGATACCACGGTCTAAGCTCTCCTTCAGGAAAATACACACAATTTCCCTGGAACCCACCTATGGTTTAGACTAAGGTGTACTGAGACACCCGAGCTCTCCCGACACACCTCCTCAACGCTAGCTTCCCGAACCGAAAGTTCTCCACCAAAAACTCACTTTCTCTCACTAAAAACTCTCTCACTATATAAGGGAAGCTTACCACGGTTTAGGATGAGAGAAATGAAGGGAAACGGATGGGTATTTATAGTTGAGGGGTGGCTTTGCATGGCTGTGCAAGGTCTCACTCACACATTCACTTTTGTGTGAAATGTGGACACATGGGAATTCCCATGACAAATGTCATTACTGTTGGGGTCAAAATTGGTTACGACGGAATCAACGTCCAAAATATACCGGGTGAGTACGCTCTTTGTGTAAGAAAAATATACGACAAAATGACTAGAAGACTCGATCATCTAACTCCCCTGACAGAGAAAGATGGCCAAGCAAGACGTAAAGCTTGTCGAAAGGGAAAATCAATCCACATGGGCCGACCAACTCACCACACGGGCGAGTTGAACGGTAAGGACCGACCAACTCACCATAGGGCGAGTTGAACGGTAAGGACCGTCCAACTCACCATACAGGCGAGTTGAACGGTAAGGACCGACCAACTCGCCCGTATGGTGAGTTGGACGACAAGCACCGACCAACTCACCCGTATGGCGAGTTGGACGGCTCGGCATACGGGCGAGTTGGACGGCTCGGCATACGGGCGAGTTGAATGGTAAGGACCGACCAACTCGCCCATATGGCCAGTTGGATGGCACAAACCACCCAACTTGCCCGTATGGCGAGTTGGGTGGCACAAGCAATCAATCCATTTTCACCTCATCCCGTTAACTCCCTCTCTCGATACTTGATCGAAATTATCTTTGTTACGTCTTGATCAGGATTGACATTGGGAATTTACCGAAAGAACTCTTTTTCTTGAGAAAAGATCAGATAAATCGTATGAGACGGTAACAGTTAACTAAACACCTAGAACCATACATCCCATACGAAAGATCCTAACTCTCGGACGACGTCTCTTTAGCAATGCTACTTCGATAAAATTGTAGAATCACCTAAGTCGGAAAACGGCCCGACGCGGTCTAAACCTCGGCCAAAGGCCCACTCACGATTTTACCAAAAGTCAAGCCCAAACTTTGTGACTGTTTATCTTTTATTTTGCAGGAAGAGATAAATGTTAAGTTTGAAAGATAAATGTCAAGATCGAAGGATAAATGTTAAGTTTCCGAAGATAATCTTGAAGATCGAAGGAAAAAAAAGAATATTTTCGCGAAGCGATATCTTCGACCAAGGGCAGAAGAGAAAAGAGCAAACCGCCTCTAGAGGAGTATATAAGGACTTCAAGGGTGATGATGCAGAGGAAACACAAAATTCTCCACTCAGAGTAAACATAGCATAGCACTTAGAGCACTTAGGCAACTTTTCGTTTTTTGTTATTCGAGCTGCGACTCAACTAGGGTTTTGCAGTCTTAGGTTGTTAGAACTAGGGATCTCGCCAACAGCTCTCATAGCCGAGGCTTTTATCCTGTTGTAAATGCTAATACACAAATTTGGAATAAGACATCTATTTTTTGGTGAAGTCCCGAATCCACCACGCTACTAGCACCGCACCGGAGATCAATCTACTGCTCGAAGAGGCTCGTAAAACGCCTTTCATTACTCGTCTCACCAAAACTAGGGTGTCGGATCCCGGGAAGGTCGAAGTGATGCCGTACGATAGAACTACTGACCCTAAGGCACACTTACAAGCTTTTCAGGTCGCAATGGGTAGAGCCAGATTTAGAGAAAACGAGATGGACGCTGGCGAATGCGGCCTCTTCGTAGAATACCTCAGCGGAGCAGCGCTATAATGTTCTCCCGCCTCACGCCAAACTCTATTGGAATTCTTTAAACAATACTCGATGTTAATCGATCAAGAAAACTCCGACGTAGATCTCTGGAGATTTTCCCAGGGAGAGGACGAAACTCTCTGCGACTTCATAAAACGGTTCAAAACCGTCATGGCTAGAGTCAGCGGGATAAGCGACAAAGTCGCGATAAACGCACTTCGAAAACCTCTTTGGTTCAAGTCAAAGTTCAGGAAGTGGATAACTTTTGAAAGCCGCGTACAATCCAAGACGCGCTTCACAAAGCCACAAATTACATTATCATCAAAGAAGAAATGAGGGTCTTGGCCTAGAAATGGAAGACAACGAAGAATGCATCAAAGGTTCCATAATTGGATCAGAAGTCAAAAAAAGAAAAACTCTCGCAGTGACAGAAGCGTCGAACGCGGAGAAGAAGAAACGCTGTGAGCTCATAGCTACGCTATTAACTCCGGATTGGAGCAAGGACGGACGACGGGAAATACGTGGACCCGAAATCCGAATTACGGCGAAAACACCTGCAATTTTCACCAAACGCGTGGACACTTGACCATTAACTGCAAAGTTCTCGGCGCGATATTGGCGGCGAAGCTGGTCTCCGGAGAACTCTCTGAAGCTTCTAGAGTGAAAGATCTCATCCATGACTCCGACCGTCCCCCGAAAAACGACAAGACTCCTCAAACGGAGAAACCTTCCCAAGGGGACTAATCGGGAGATAAACGCGGAAAAGGCAGGACGATAAAGGCAACCACAACAACCGTCGCAGGGTAAACATGATCATCGACGGGTCACAATTCTGCAACGATACCCTCTCGGCCAACAAGGCTTATCAGCGCAAAGCCAAGACGAGCGCGAATTCGATGACCTGGCCCGCGATCAATGACACTCCGAAAGGAGAAATCACTTTCGACGAAGAAGAAACTAGAGGAATCGACCAGCCACACTGCGATCCACTCGTAATCAATCTCGTAATAAGAGATCTTGAGGGTGTTAGGGTTCTCATCGATACCGGCAGCACAGTCAATGTCATCTTTCGCGACACTCTAAAACGAATGAACATCAAGTTAGGTGAAGTTGTACCATCTTCGAAGCCGCTAACCGGTTTGTGGCACAACATCGATAGCCCTCAGATCTATCAAATAACCCGTTGCGGCAAAAGAAGTCACCAAGATCGTAGATTTCGCGGTCGTCAACCACCCAGCCTTCTACAACGTCATCATGGGTACGCCTTGGCTGAACGTCATGAAGGCAGTCTCGTCAATTTACTACTTAGGCATTAAGTTCCCAACTCACAACGGGTTTGCCGTTATTTGGGGCTGCTAGAAGCAGTCGAGACGCTGCTTCCTGAACGAGCACAAGCTAAGACAAATCGCAAACACCGCGACGACAAAGGCCAAGTGCCCGAAGATATCCCAGGCGTCAGCCAAAAGTACTTCGGGCAAAGACGACCCAGAACCGTTGATCCTAACAACGGCCAGAAAACAACCAGTTCCAGCATCCAACGCGTCCTTCCCATCAAAAAGACAAGTACGACGGAAGACTTCGACACAGCAACTGACGCAGTCGACACAAACACAACTGCCGAGTAAACAGACTCACCCAAATAAACTGAACTACGAGATGGCTTGATCCTTGAAAGAGGTACGTAGGTAGCTCGCCAAAAGACGAGTTCAGCTATCCCCCTCTCTAAAAGGGGGGGGGAGGAGTGGGTACATATATGAACAATCGTATATTGCCACCTTCAGAAATAAAAATTTCGATGCATTGTACTCGAGATTTTCAAAAGTTTTTCAATAAAAACTTCTTTATAAATTCGTAAATGGACCTATCATCTGCAAAGAAAGACTATGCTATACATCCATACACGAGCAGAACGATTATTGCACCATTCCGGAAACGAAAACTCGCGAAAAATCATTCTACCTCAAAACGGATCAACTCAACACCATATCATCTTGGTCGAGTCATCGACTCCCGACCAAAGCACAAGATCCTGGTTCCCTACGCGCAAAGCATTACTTACGAAAAGTAAGTTCTCGAAAAAATAGGCGAGACGTCGTCTGAATTTTTGAGAATACACCCCCAGAAAAATCGTGACTACAAGAACACTCGGCGATTGGCCCCGCCGAGCACTTAGCCGTCTTAAACAGACGCACCCAGGTCCGTCTTAAGGAAAGATCCTCTCACATCCGACTAGGATAAACAACGAGCTATCAAAGAAATCTGAAATTTTGGTCAGCACTTTTGGGAGACTTGAAAATTGTCCTCGAAGAGATGCTCGACTCCAACCAGCCAAGTCATATAAGACGAGAACCTATCGCGGACTTTAAATCGGAACGGAGTTAGGTTAAAATCGAAAACATGCAAAACAAAAGCCGATTAGTCATCGCAAATCTTTAAACCGAAAGTAAACCTAGGTCTTGCCCTAAACCCAACACACTGGTCTCCAATGTCTCAAGGCATGATATCAAAAGATACGAGATCCGAAAAGCATGTTTTTCATCCGTATATAAACCTTCCCAAAACTTCAAAAACTCATCGAACATCTTGCACGAATAACGAATAGGATGATCCGCAAATAAGGAAGGAAGTCGAGATGAGAACTCGAGTTTTCTTTCTACACTAAAAAAAATCACAAACATCTTTCTGAAAATACTCGCTTATCATAACATGCACTGTTCGCATAAGAATTTATAAAATACAAGGACACAAATCCACACCTGGCCAGTGTCGCTACATGTGACCAAATTCGGTCGACGAACGAATAAAACAGAAAACGTGCAATAATATAAAAGAGAAGCATTCTCAAACGGGTCGCGACCTCGCAATTTTTCATCAAATCAAAACACCAGGTCATCGATCTACAGAGCAAATAATCGTTGACATCTAAAGGAGCCGTCGGCTGGTTTACCTCTCCCGTCTCATCGGCATTCCCCACCTCGGCCTCCACCGTGTCGAGAGAAACAGGAATCTGGTCCCACTGTTCCCAAATCCTCTCTTCTATCTGAGGAATCGCGAAGTCTCTGTCCCTCTCGGTCATACGCCTGGTCTGCCTCACATATTCGGCACCGAACGAATAATAAGGAGCCTGCGTGAGGAATAGCTTGCCCACAGCACCGCGACATTCGCGATAGTTCCCAAAGTCCTTGTAGCCCTTCGAAAGCTCCTCGAACTCATAGGAGAACTTTTCACGACGGGTTTTTATGACCTATGCCATTTCTCTCTTCCCCCGCCTATAGGCAGGACGAACCTCCGTCGCGACCGATTTCCTCTCACGACGACGGGAACTTTCCAGCTCATATCTCAAACGAGCAATCTCGTTATTGGCTGTCTCGACCCTGAACTGAGCCATGCGTGCCTCCTGACAACTCGCATCAAGAGCTCGGTTCATCATATGGAGACCCTGCAAAATAACTCAAAGTCAAAACTATTCATCCCTCGAAAAAGGACAGTAAAAGCATACCCCATTGACCATTTGCGATGCTTGGGAAAACTCCGCGGCCTCGTTAGATCCAGCTGCACCCAGAGGACAATCAAAATGAAGCAGCTCATTGAGATCATCCCGTTCGGCACTACTTCCGCATACCTGACTATTCAGGAAATCTCTTAGTATATTATCGGAGGAGACCCGCTCGTTGACCACTTCGTCCTCGATAACAATGTTTTTATCATTCCGATTCTTTGGCTTTTCTTCTCTCATGCGAGCCGTGCACGGAAAAAAATCCGTCCATGGCAGCATCCGATCCTTCCTCAACCGGTAGATCTGGCTAGAGCCGAGAACGGTAGAGAGCAACGACACAACAGCCTCTTTTCAGGCTAAATGTTTCCCAAAAACACGAGCGGCCGCGAAGCAAGTCCCGGATGGTAATCAAACCATCCGGACTCGGAGGAAAAGGATTGGTCTCTGGAAACAAAAACAAAACACATTAGAAACCAAACTTCTCTGAAACGAAAAGGAGGGAGAAGAGAAAAAGGGGCTACGCTTAGCCAATGATACCTTTTAGACCCCATCGAGTCCTAAAAACGGGGCTACGCTTAGCCAATGATACCTTTTAGACCCCATCTAGTCCTAAAAACGGGGCGGCCGCTTGCTTCCGCGGACGCAGCGTCAACACGCACGAAAAAGAAGTGCTTCCGCCATTAATGATAGTTTGACACGAATTTTCTTATTATTGTCATCCCCGACTTGGGCCTCAACTGAATAATGGACGATTTTCCGATTAGTTTAAGAATACCGTCGAGATGGTTGACGTCAAGGGTTATACGCAGCTCGAAACTCAGCACGAGGATCCCGACAATATGCTGAAGACCGCACAGGTTTACTTGACTAATCGATATTTTGGAAAGATCGAGAAGTCATGCTATGGCTTTGGGAATAGGAAACCACAAATGACATTGCTTCAAGTACATCTCATAACACGTAAAATAACCCTTGGGCGGGGACTCATCAACCTCTCCAGCCTCCGAAAGAAAAAACTCGACCGATTCAGAACCTCGACAGTGGTTCCGGATAGTATCAAGCCCATTCGGACAGGTTTTGCTTGGACAACCCTATACAGACTTGGCTTGAAACCGAGCCAAGGCCCACATAGCAGGTATGGCGGGTTTCACGTCTCCCCTGGCCGCCCAATACGCCTCGGCCTCTTCAGGGTCGACCGTGTGAGCCGAAAATTCCATTTTTGGTACATCATCGTTGCATTGCGGCTGGAACCATCGGGGACAGAACGGTCTTCACGAGACTTTGAGGAAAACTCTCTTTTTGAAGACATAACTTTTTTTTGTTTTCTTAAAAGAGTTTGTGAAAATGTGAGGAATATGTGAAACCACTCCACATACTTATAGAAGAAAGGATTCACTATTTCACCTCCAGGCTTTGGACGTCGGATTCCGCCTAATTCATACAATATGCTTAAAAACGCTCGCAAGAACATCATAGTTCTGACTAGCTGGGGGCTAACTGTTGGGGTCAAAATCGGTTACGACGGAATCAATGTCCAAAACATACTAGGAGAGGACGCTCTTTGTGTAAGAAAAAGATAATGCCTTGAAAAAGGGAAAAAACATCCCCAAACGGGAATACGACGAAACGACTAGAAGACTCGATCATCTATCTCCCCGGATGGAGAAAGATGGCTGAGCAAGACGTCCAGCTTGTCGAACGGGAAAATCCATCCACATGGGCCGACCGACTCGCCATACGGGTGAGTTGAACGGTAAGGACCGACCAACCTGCACGTATGGCGAATTGGACTAGCCCAACTCGCCATACGGGCGAGTTGGGTAACACAAGCAATCCAATTTTCTCGTTCGGCAAGACAGATCAATCAATCCATTTTCACCTCGTCCCGTTAACTCTCTCTCTCGATATTTGATCGAAATTATTTTTGTTCCGTCTCAATCAGGATTGACATTGGAACTTTACCGAAAGAATTCTTTTTCTCGAGAAAATATCGGATAAATCGTATGAGACGGTAACGGTTAACTAAACACCTAGAACCATACATCCCATACGAAAGATCCTAACTCTCGGACGAGGTCATTTTATCAATGCTACTTTGATAAAATCGTACAAACGCCTAAGTTAGAAAACTGCTCGAGGCATTCTAAAACTCGGCCAAAGGCCCACTCATGATTTTACTCGAAGTCAAACCCAAACTTTGTGACGGTTTATCTTTTATTTTGAAGGAAGGGGTAAATTTTAAGTTTGGAAGATAAATGTCAAGATCGAAGGATAAATGTTAAGTTTCTGAAGATAATCTTGAAGATCGAAGGAAAAAAGGAATATTTCCGCGAAGCGATAACTACTAGCAAGGGAAGAAGAGGAAAGAGCAAACCGCCTCTAGAGGAGTATATAAAGACTTCAAGGGTGATGATGCAGATGACACACGAAAATCTCCACTCAGAGCAAACATAGCATAGCACTTAGAGCAATTAGACAACTTTCCGTTTTTGTTATTCGTGCTGTGACTCAACTAGGGTTTTGCACTCTTAGGTAGTTAGAACTAGGGATCTTGCCGACATCTCTCATAGCAGAGGCTTATATCTTGTTGTAAACGCTCATACGCAAATAAGAATAAGACATCTATTTTCTCCCTTTTCAAATCGTACTTTTCTTTTTCGATATTACTTTGTAATCTGACTGATTGACGTGTGGTTTAGCAGATATCCGGGACCTCTGGGAAACTAGGGTTTACCATGCGTTCCTAATTATACGGAAATCGACAGTGCGAATTTCGGTTCCCACAATTACTTTCTACTCCATTTGACAAATATACACTTTTTATAAGACTCATCTGAAGGTACCACACGTCCATCACTTCCGGACAATGAGAGCTTAACACTTGGTTCCACAAAGAAAACGCCACATCGCCTCCATTTCGACCACTCGCAAAACGCTATTTCATCGCTGACAAAGACACTTTTGCCACGTAATAAACTCCCAAAGACAAACTTCAACTAATTGTAATCTGACTAGAATCCCATTTAGTAACTCTCCAATACCGCTTCATTTCAGAAAATCAGTTATCGACACCATATATATTGTTTTACCGGAAAACGTAGATTTTCGACCAACTCTTGATTCCTCCTGAAACAACATTATTTTATCTCAACCAAATGTCCTCTCTTGACATTCTTGAGTTTTCTAGAAAAAGATCCTCATAATTTACACTCCTTCAAAATCTTGCCTTGGTCCTCGTCGGCTTTAATTTTAGATGCATCGACCAACTATGCAATCTAATCGACCCAAACAAAAACTGCTTTGACCAAACCTCTAGTTTTGATCCTCTTAAGCTAACAATTCATGGTTTCTCCATCTGAGCAGTTTTATTTCCTCTACCATATTTACTCTTAACCAGGTTCATTACAATCTCACTCTTTTCTTAGCTCGGTCCAGCTTCTTTTCCTTCTTCTCGTTTTTTTCTTGGCTAAGTCACGATCATAACTAGGACTTATCCCATTGTTCAGAAAATTGAGCACTTTCCTTTGGGTCTTATGACTGGCTTGCACGTTCCCACATCCCATGGTCCATCCCGACAATCCTATCTAGGATCGGGTATGCTACAGTGTCGATAGACACTTGCCGTTTCACAAGATCCCACAGACTCAGCGTGGGGTATCGATCTATGCTTAGCTTCTGGTGTTGAATGACACCAATGTGAAATGCCGAAAGACATGGAAGTTTTGACTTTAAAGTCCCCTTCTTGGCGTTTCTATGCCTTCACCACTTGCAATAAATCATCATCTATGATGAAATTCACGTGGTGCTTCTATCAAGCCTCTCCCTTTTCCTTAATAAGCCTTTCACGTATCCTCACAGCTTCACTATTCTGAACCACTTGAGTTGTCAACTTCTACAGATGATTCCTGAGAGCTTCGAACTTTTCATTCAGGTTGGTGTATGATACATGATCAAATTACTGTAGAGCTACTGGCTACTCTCTCAAATAAGAGGTTCAATTGTAGTACTTAGGAATCGAATCCACAGAGAGCGAGGGCACACAATAGATTTGATAATTAATTTAGTTATGCTAGGAAATTAAATAGCTTTAAGAACTAGTACATTGGGAATGAGTTGGTTGTAAGCAATTAAGGAAAATATCTAGATCTAGGGGTCATAGGTAGTGATTATAATGGATAGATGCCAAGGGGTTTTCAATTATCGAACACGAATTTAATAAGTAAATATACAATTGATATCTATCTATGGCTAAGATCAGAGTCTACAAATTTTGTATGCAAATTCAGAATGACCTTCGATCGATGGTATGCAAACAACATCGATCGATGACTTTCTTAGCCAAGCTTTAAATGATAAGATTCGATAAGTTCACTTATAATTACTAGACTAATCTCTTGATTATCCCTAGCAATTTAAGCTCAAAAGGATTAGTTTAGGTAACGATCCTACTCTCGCAGTTGTCAATTATCGTATTATGAGGGTTCTAGTTAGTTACTCAAGAACACAAACAATAAGCATAATACTGATGATAGATCTAATAATCATCCAAGCAGTTCTATTGTTTGGCTAATCCGTTAAAACCATTAATAGACCCTAAATCTAACAAGACATCTACTCAGACATAGCTAAGCAGAACATAATCATAAACATAAAATAATGCATAAGATTAGGGATAGAAAATTGGGGTCCCAATACAAAGATTGAAAGAAGTCTTGATCGTCTCCTCTAAAATTACTATGTTTGCTATGAAAAATTCTAAACTTGTAAAATAGCTCTCTTTAAAGATAATATAAACTAGGTAAAATTCTGCAAGGGGGAATCCTATAATTTATGTGACTTGGGCTTCAAGTCCGGTACTCTGTGAATTGGGCTTCTGCATGCTGACAATTGATCAACAACAATGGTGCGTCGACGATCGACGCAACTTCTGTCTTGACTTGTAAATTGCTGATTTCGACCAGCTATGAGGTCGTCTCTCTTTGTCCTCCAGAAAGTCTCATAATCTCTATAATGCTCCAAATTACACCTGGGCCTGAAAAGACTCTAAAGCACATCCTAGCACACATATTTGACTTCAAATAGGTCCTATAACATGGTCTAAAAATAGTAGATATTAAGACCTATTAATTCCTTCAGATTTAGCCTTTTGCTCCTCCTTAAGAAAAACAAGGGTAACCTGTGGAAGAGGTTAGAAAAGACAGGGACTCACAGTATCTCTAGTTTATCTTTTTCAACTTTACTATGTCGCAACCACATCAAACAAGTGTCAATCCTAGAGGAACTTTATATACCTTGTCCTAGTATAGCAACCAAATCCACTCTACCAATAATTTAGCTAATACTAGCCTGACTCACCCCTCTACTAACCTCATTTCTTGCGTAAAATAAAAGTGCATGCTTTACCTTGGGAGTATCGATCAGAGGACACATGGACTCTTACCCTTGCAAATATCTGAGCACACATGCAGTCTTTTCTGATCCTTTTTTCCTTATTTCTCTATTCTCGGAATCTCTTTATATTTTTTATAAGTCTAATAAATCAATGAGGCTGATACAGTCCATCTTGTTCATCTTTCTTTCTTTTCTTTCTTCTTTTTCGAAAAGGTGTAGGCGAATAACGGGGTCACATGTAATTTACCTATCCCCCGCTTCCACAATGTGATATCATTCCTTTCGGAATTAGAATAATGGGGTCATATGTAATTTACCTACCCCTCTGCATCTTTAAAAAAATCATCTCAATCTTTTATATATAGATGCCGAAGAGAGAGTGAGAAGGGAACCAGAAGCACACAGACTTTTACCTTCCAGACTTGAAAGAGCAATTCGATCCAATTTATGCCAAGACCCAAAGAACGCAAATAAGTCAGTATTAGGTTAGAGGTTAGCTTCGGTTTCTTCAAACTTTCTAAGAAAGTGTGATACATTGGCAGGATGATCCACTTTGGTATCTCTAGTACTCTCTGCAGTTAACAAATCTAGAATGGTGAAATAGAATGGTTAGATAATAAGTTAAAATTTAAACTGATCTAATCTCTTTCTTGCCTCAATAGAACACAAAAGAATAAAACTCAAAATAGAAAGCAATATCAATAAATTTCCCCCCCCCCAAACTCAAATAACACTGTCCCCAATGTTATTCAGTCTCGGTTAGGTGAGAAAATTAAATCATAAGTAAATTCTTAAGGAACAACTCAATACCAGACTCTGTAATGAGTGTCGACTGATGGTTAGCGATGGGTATCGACTAGTGGGATCGGTATCGACTGATGGTAGTCCACTGTTGTCGACTGATGCTAGTTCTCAATCTTCATGCTTTTTTCACTGCAAATAAAGAAAAATATGAAATTAGTAAGATCATGAAAATAAATGAATTTAACTTTGAACAAAGAAGATAGTAACTTAGACGATTTGTGGCTTAAGGCTTTTTTATTGAAAAGTGTTGTGTCCTTTGCTTTAGCCGTCCACAAGCTTATATAGAAATCCTAACCTACAAAACCTCTAAGATATATCCTAATCCTACTTGTTATTGGTTTACAAAATCGAATTAAATATAGGAAATCCTAGATTAAATTGGATTTGTTTTAGATCACATGTGATCTTCTTCAGCTGTCAAGAGATTGATCCAAATCTATGATCCCTCGTCCAGATTGGTGCTTATGCTCTCCTTGGATTGCACGAGATGGATCATTTTTTCAGAGCTTCAAATTGGGATTTAGACTTTGATCTTGTTGTTGGCCTAGTCGAGAATGTAAGTGGGTCACATGTTGGGTCATTGGGCTCCCCTTGGGGCGAATGGGCTGGGCCTCGACAAAATCTCCTTTAGGCTTGGTTCTCACATTTGTTGTCAAGCCCACTTCGTGCCTTAGTCATATTTTGGCGATGAAATGCTTCCCATTGTGTCATAAACTCCTCTAGACCGTTCTCCTTTGAGCTCAGCCACTCCTTGGCTGATGTTGCATTGCATCACTCTTCCTCATCCAGCTCATCCTCCTTTGAGCTCAGCCACTCCTTGGCTGATGTTGCATTGAATCACTCTTCCTCTTCCAGGTCGTCCTCTGATTCCAGTGTATCGCTTCCTCCATCCTCCGTCTTCATTGGCTCATCCAAGTGACCAGTCAATTGTCCACAAGATGGTATTTCAACCATGTTGAGAGTGGATGGATCAACTGGTTTTGCATTGGTTTGTTCCTCCGGTTCATCCAAGACATTTGTACTGTCCATGAGCGCATCATTCCCTCCTCCTTTGAAAGGATTTGACCTCATATCCGAATCATCTGAAACAAAAGGACTTAAGTCAGACACGTTGAATGTTGAACTGATAGAATACTTACCTTGGAGGACAAGTTAATAAACATTGTTGTTGAGCCTCTTTAGGACTTGGAATGGTCCATCCTTCCTTGGCATTAGCTTAGATTTGCTTTCAGCTGGAAACCTTTCTTTCCTCAGATGAATCCACACCATATCTCCTGGCTCAAAGATCACCTCACGCCTGCCCTTGTTGGCTTTCCTAGCATACATTTGGGTTTTCTCCTCAATGTTTCTTCTCACCTGCTCATGTAAAGACTTAACAAGCTCGGCCTTTGTGGTGCCATCAAGGTTAGATTTCTCTTTCAAAGGCAGTGACATCAAATCAAGAGGTTGACAAAGGATCAAAGCCATAAACGACCATGAAAGGAGACCGCTTAGTTGCCAAATGCATAAACCTATTGTAAGCAAATTCAACATGAGGCAAGCAGTTCTCCTAAGTTCTAACGTTCTTATTTTTATGGCACGCAGAAGAGTGGACAAGCTTCTGTTAACTACCTCAGTCTGCCCATCAGTTTGGGGATGACAAGTGATGGAAAATAATAGCTTAGTCCCTAGCTTACTCCACAATGTTTTCTAGAAATGACTAAGAAACTTAGAATCTCTATCATAAAATATTTTCCTAGGCATGCCATGCAATCTAATAACCTCCCTAAAGAATAGATCAGCTATCAATGATGCATCATCAGTCTTATGGCATGGAATGAAGCGTGCCATTTTGGAAAACCTATCTACCACCACAAAAGATGTTATCTCACCCTTTCCTGGTCCTAGGCAATCCGAAGACAAAAATCCATAGAGATATCTATCCACGGATGGTCTGGTATGGGAAGGGGAGTATACAAAATTGTAGGCTGGACTGTGGACTTAGCATGTTTGCACAGTACACACCTTGAACAATTCTTTTACACGTCCTTCTTCATGTTTGGCCAGTGGAAGTGTTCTTGTATTGTACTCAGTGTCTTACCCACACCAAAATGTCCCATTAAGCCAACTCCATGAGCTTCCCTGACATACATCTCTCTCAAAGAAGAACATTGAACACACAAGCGTTATCACAGAATAAGAAACCTTTTACTTGATGGAACCTACCACTAGCATGTTTCTAAGTCTCTTTGTATTTCACTTTAAAGTCAGGGTCATTTTCATAACAAGACTTCGAGTGTTTAAATCCCAATATCTTAGTTTCCAGAGACGAAAGTAGAGTATACCTTCGGGAGAGTGCATCAGGAACCACATTCTCCTTACCTTGCTTGTATTGGATGACATAGGAAAAAGTCTCAATGAATTCAACCCACCTTGAATGTCGTTGGTTCAGCTTTTGTTGTACCTCTAGATGTCTAAGGGACAGGTGATCAGTATGGATCACAAACTCCTTTGGCCAAAGGTAGTGTTTCCAAGTTTGGAGTGCACTTACTAGGGTAGAGAGTTCCTTGTCGTATGTGGGATAGTTCAAGGTTGCTCCTCCTAGTTTCTCACTGAAATAGGCAATGGGCCTTTTCTCCTGCATCAAAACAGCTCTAACTCCCTCTCCAGATGCACCACATTCGATCTCAAATGTTTTAAGAAAGTCAGGGAATTAGACAACTTACTTTTAAGCATTTGGAATGCTTGTTCTTGCTCCGGCCTCCAGGTGAATCCCACATGCTTTTTGATTACCTCAGTCAAGGGGGAAGCTATAGAGCTGAAATCCTTCACAAACCGTCGGTAGAGCCCAGCAAGCCACGAAAGCTTCTGAACTCTCTAATGGTTTTAGGGGTTGGCCAGTCTCGAATGGCCTTGACCTTCTCTTCATCAACCTGCACACCTTGTGCTAAAACCACAAACCCTAAGAAGACAATGCTATTCGTTCCAAATGAACACTTTTTGTGGTTAACAAACAATGTTTCCTTCCTAAGTACTTCTAGGACCTTTCTCAAGTGTTCTACATGTTCTGTCATGGTCTTGCTATATACTAATATGTCATCGAAGTAAACAACCTTAAATCTTCCTATGTATGATCTAAGAACATGATTCATCAACCTCATAAACATACTAGGAGGATTGGTTTAGCCAAAAGTAATTACCAGCCACTCATACAATCCTATTTTTGTTTTAAAGGAAGTTTTCCACTCATCTCCCTCTTTCATCCTAATCTGATGGTACCCACTTTCAAATCTATTTTACAGAACACACACGAGACAGGTAGTTCATCTAGCATATCATCTAATCGTGGGATAGGATGCTTGTACTTAATGGTGATTTTGTTTATTGCCCTACAATCTACACACATCCTCAAACTACCATCCTCTTTGGGTACTAGTATGACAGGGACAACACAAGGGCTCATACTCTCTTGGATATGTCCCTTCTCTAAGAGCTAATTTACCTGCTTCTGAAGTTCCTTGGTTTCTACAGGGTTGGTCTTGTAAGCTAGTCGATTGGGAAGTGTGGCTCCTGGCACGAAATCAATCTGATGCTCAATCCCTCTGATAGGTGGCAAACCTATGGGATTATATTTAGGAAACACATGTTGGAACTCCTGCAAAAGTAACTCAATAGCTCTCGAAATAACCGGATCAAGGTTAGTAGAAGAAGCCAACAGCTCCTTGTAGATCACTAGGATCACAGCTTGTTGATCAAACAAAGCAATCTTAATGTCACTTGAAGTAGCCATAAGGACAAGAAAGTTCTTTACCTGAGTTTTGGCGCGGTCCTCTTCTCTCCTCTTCTTGAGTTGAAGCTGGTCTTGGTGTACCTCTATTGGAGATAGGGGTACCAAGGTGATCTGCTTCTCTCCATGTGTAAAGGAGTACCGATTGGTAAATCCATCATGGATGGCTCTCTTAGAAGAATTTCTATGGACGTCCAAGCAGGATGTGACTAGCATCCATGGGTAGGACATCACAAATAACCTCATCCTGGTATTTCCCAATAGTGACTGGTACTTTGACTTGCTTGAGTACTCGCAAGTCACCATCCTCATTAAGCCACTGGAGAGTGTATGGCTTTGGGTTGTCTTGGATCTTGAGGTTCAGCTTCTTGACAAATGTCTCACTTTCCAAATTCGTACAACTCCTTCCATCAATGATGAGGCTAAACACTCGGTTATGAACCAGGCAACGTGAGTGGAACAAGTTTTCCCTTTGCTCTTGGTATACAGCCTTAGGTCGAGTTTGTAAGGCACGCCTTGTGACCAAGATCTCCCCTTGTGCTGGGTACTCTGCTGATTCATCCTCCTCTGAATCCTCATCGGCTTTCACGTCCTCAGAGACAACATCTCCATTGTCTAGGATGATCATGACCTTCTGATGTCGGATAAGTTTAATCCTTAAGTTGTTGTAGTACTTAAGGTGTCAATCCAAACTCTAGTGATTCTAAGCACTAAGAATACAGATCATTTGGCTTAATCTAAGTGCAATCAAATAAGGTTTGTTGTAGCAGGAAACAATGTGAAATGATCAAGTTTTAATACAAATTAAACAAAGAAGAACCAATGGGTACTTAGGTAATCGATTTCAGGGTGGTAGTTCTAAATCAAGGTGTCTAACTTCAAATAAACATATCTTTCTATAGGCCTAGAACTCATTCAATATAGGTTAATCCACTTTCGATGGTAGAAACCCTTATGCAATTATGAACTAAACATCAACTTCCGTTCGTTTTGTTCACTCAAACATACATTAAGATTTAGTCTACTAGCCACCTAGCAATCTAAACATCAACTTCCGTTCGTTTTGTTTACTAGAGCATTACTAAGTTATTTCAAGCATTATGCAAACACTTTCGATGCCCTACAAACACTTAGGATCTAGATTAAAATGGCCAAAATCAATCTAGCATTAAGAACACTTAGTAAGCATTGAAATTTAAGTACTTTACCATTAGAACATCTTAACTCTTTTCTTAACCACCCATTAATCTACCTAACCCATTGATCCTAAGGATGACTACTCACTAATCATCTTGTTTACACTTAATCCCATGATGGATAGAAGCATAATCAAGATGATATAATATATGAAAACAAGAAACAGAATGTAGATGAAGAGAATAACTAAAGAAAACAAGATTTTATAACATAACTTCAAGAACACTTAAGAACAATTGTTTTCAAACAAGAACTTAAAATAGAATGCAAAACAAGACTTAGAATGAAAGTGATAGACTCTATTAGACAGAAGAAGACTGAGAAGGAGATGATGTGTTTTGCCATGGGGTTTGGGGCTCTATTTATAGGTGAAGAACAACCCATCCCCCATGTTACAAAGTTAAGATCTAGATCTAAAATAAAACACACTCATTGATGTTTCTTCCACTTTATCCCATTTGCACACAGCTTTTGACCCTTCACAAGGCATATGTAAACTTGGCTCTTCAGAAAAGGTAGAGAAAGTTAGGCCACTTGATCCACCAAACTCGTCCAGCATATGAAAAGTGACACAGACTGTCCTGATCGATCGATCCATTTTTGTCAAATAAATGGATCGATCGATCCATGTCCATTTGTTCACCCAATCGATCGATGTGGATATCAGATCGATCGATCACTTTACCAATTTGCTCACGGCTTTCCTGGATCGATCGATCTTGGTTTCCCACATATCCAGATCGATCGATTGATGCTTCTTTTTGCTCCTTTTGTGTTCTAGTCACCTCCAAAACTCCAAATAGCTCATTCAATACCTACAAGATGCAAATGTACATGTAATAGACTCTAAATGCAAATAAATGTAAGGTTAATGCATAAAAATATATGAAATAACAAAGCTAAAACTATGCAAAATCACAACATATCACCTTCTTGCTAGTACACTCATTAGCATAGTTTCCATAGCCTTGACACTTGAAGCATTTCACATTCCTGGACCGAGTAGGTGTTGCTGTCCTTTTCCTTTGTCAAGTTGAGATGCTCCAGGTTGTTGTGTGCTTTCCTTTGGTCTAGGAAACTTGTCGTCCTTGGGTAATATGGCTTGGATTGGGAACCATACTGATTCCGAGTGTACCTTTTTCTCTTAAGCTGTTGCTCTATCAAAATAGCTTTATTTTGCAACTCATCCATGTGAGCATACCCTTGCATCTCCAGCCGGTCTTGTAGTTTTTTTTAGCCCTCCCTGAAAGCGTGCCATGGTAGCTTCCATGTCCTCTTCAATCTCTGCCTTCATCATGAGAGTTTCCATCTCTTTGTAGTAGTCTTCTACCCCTTTGGTTCTCTGGGTTAACCGCTTTAGTTTTTGTTGAAGATCTCATCCATAGTTACTAGGTACAAATCTCCTTCTCATGATTTTCTTCATTTCAAACCAGGAAGTGATTTTTGGCTCTCCATTGCGCCTTTGGTTGGAAGCCATCTGCTCCCACCAGTTGATAGCATAGCCACAAAATTCAGTGGCTGCCAAGCGAACCTTCTTCTCCTTTCTGTAGTACTGACAGTTGAACACTAATTCAAGATTCTTCTCCCATTCCAAGTAAGCATCAGCGTCATTCTTTCCATGGAAAGGTGGAATCCAGAGTTTGAGGCTTCCTAGGTTGTCCTCAGCTTGCGGCCTTCGGTCATGAGGTCGGTTGTGTCGGCCAGCGTGTGATCCAGCATCATTACCATCCGAGTACTCGGCTTGTTCAACCTCTTCCTCAATCTGTGGCCCTCTCCTGGCCCGGATAGGCACTCTAGCTGCAATTCCAACTACTCCTTCCACCCTACCTGCATTCATATTAACTTCAGGTTGGGGTAAGATATTAGCATAGATTTGTTCAGCATGCCCTTAGAGATTTCTAGTTATACTAGCAACAACAGCTTCCAGTTGAAGCTGATTAAAATTAACCGTAGGAATGGCTGGTAGATCTTCAGCTTCTTGGTCCCTTTCATCTGACATGGTAACCTGAAATGATTAGCTAACAAGACAATTTAAAATTCTCTCTCTCACACTCAGTTTTTGAAAAGCTTCAAACGTCTTGGATCTTCTTGCAAGTTCAGTTAAGAGCAAAGTGTCAATCACCTTAGATCTAGAAACCAAGCCCTAACGTGAAGAAGAAGATAGACAGATTGCAAGATTTTCTTTGTCAAACCGCTTTAACCACCTAGCTGGATTTCTCCTCAGCTTTGTTTTTGTTTTGTTTTGTTTTGTTTTGATTGGATCTTCTGATCTCTTTTTTTTGATTCAAGGTTGGCCCGGTTTGACTTTACACAAGATATATAGAGATGATTAGTGTTTGATGAATGAATGAAACAAGAAACAAGCAATCGATACCCAAACCCTCAAGTGGCTCTGATACCACTTGACACGGCCTTGGTTAGGCGTTTGTTCTTGGATCACTTGAAGGGATGGATGATGGGTTGTCCGAGGCTACTAGCACTCTGATTTGGATAATGGAATTGGCTTCAAGCGTTGGATCGGCTTAATGTTGCTATGGCTTCCTTCAAACCGAGTTGATCTCGTTGGTGTTGGAAGTGCTTCAGGTTGGAAATCTCTTTCCCCTAGGTGAGGCTCGATGCTCAGGCTCTGAACAAAGAAGATAGTAACTTAGACAATTTGTGCTTAAAGCTTTTTTATTGAAAAGTGTTATGTCCTTTGCTTTAGCCGTCTACCAACTTATATAGAAATCCTAAGCTACGAAAACCCCTGAGATCTATCCTAATCCTACTCGTTTTTGGTTTACAAAATCGAATCAAATAAAGGAAATCCTAGATTACATTGGATTTGTTTTAGATCACATGTGATCTTCTTCAGCGGCCAAGAGGTTGATCCAAATCTTTGATCTCTTGTCCAGATTGGTGCTTATCCTCTCCTTGGCTTGTACGAGATGGATCATTGTCTTCAGAGCTTCAAACTGGGCTTTTAGATTTTGATCTTGTTGTTGGCCCAGTCAAGAAAGTAAGTGGATCACATGTTGGGTCATTGGGCTCCTCCTGGGTCGAATGGGCTGGGTCTCGACCAACTCTCCTTTGGGCTTGGTTCTCACATTTTTTGTCAAGTCCACTTCATGCCTTAGCCATATTTTGGCGATGAAAGGATTCCCATTGTCCCATCAATTCCTCTAGATCGTCCTCCTTTGATCTCAGCCACTCCTTGGCCGAGGTTGCATTGCATCGCTTTTCCTAGTCCAGCTTGTCCTCTGATTCCGGTGTAACGCTTCCTCCATCCTCCGTCTTCATTGGCTCATCCAAGTGACTAGTCGACTGTCCACAAGATGGTAGCTCAACCATGTTGAGGGTGGATGTATCAACTGGTTTTGCGTTGGTTTGTTCCTCCGGTTCATCCAACACATTTGTACTGTCCATGGGCGCATCATTCCCTCCTCCTTTGAAAGTATTTGACCTCAAATCTGAATCATCTGAAACAAAAGGACTTAAGTCAGACACGTTAAATGTTGTTGAACTGATAAAATACTTACCTTGGAGTTCAAGTTTGTTAGCATTGTTGTTGAGCCTATGATTTCGAATGGTCCATCCTTCCTTGGCATTAGCTTAGATTTCCTTTCAGCTGGAAACCTTTCTTTCCTCAGATAAATCCACACCATATCTCCTGGCTCAAAGATCACCTCACACCTGCCCATGTTTGCCTTTCTAGCATACACTTGGGTTTTCTCCTCAATGTTTCTTCTCACATGCTCATGTAAAGACTTAACAAACTCGGCCTTTGTGGTGCCATCAAGGTTAGATTGATGTTTGAAAGGCAGTGACATCAAATCAAGAGGTGAGAAAGGATTAAAGCCATAAACGGCCATGAAAGGAGACTTCTTCGTTGCAGAATGCATGGACCTATTGTAAGAAAATTTAACATGAGGCAAGCAGTCCTCCCAAGTTCTAATGTTCTTTTTAATTATGGCACGCAAAAGAGTGGACAAGCTTCTGTTAACTACCTCAGTCTGCCCATCAGTTTGGGGATGAAAAATGGTGGAAAACAATAGCTTAGTGCCTAGCTTACTCGACAATGTTTTCCAGAAACGACTAAGGAACTTAGAATCTCTATCAGAAACAATTGTCCTAGGCATGCCATGCAACCTAACAACCTCCCTAAATAATAGATCAGCTACCAATGATGGATCATCAGTCTTATGGCATGGAGTGAAGTGTGCCATTTTGGAAAACCTATCTACCACCACAATGATGCTATCTCGTCATTTCCTGGTCCTAGGCAATACTAAGACAAAATCCATAGAGATATGTATCCATGGACGGTCTGGTATGGGAAGGGGAGTAGACAAACCTAGAGGCTGGACTGTGGACTTAGCTTGTTTGCACACGACACACCTTGACCAAATCTTTTCCACGTCCTTCTTCATGTTTGGTCAATGGAAGTGTTCTTGTAGTGTACTTAGTGTCTTAGCCACACCAAAATGTCCCATTAAGACACCTCCATGAGTTTCCCTGACATACGTCTCTCTCAAAGAAGAACATGGAAAACACAAGAGGTAATCAAAGAATAAGAAACCTTTTACTTGATAGAACCTACCACTTGCATGTTTCTCAATCTCTTTGTATTTCACTTGAAATTCAGGGTCATTTTCATAACAAGACTTCAAGTGTTCAAACCCCAATAGCTTAGTTTCCAGAGAAGAAAGCAGAGTATACCTTCTGCAGAGTGCATCAACAACCACATTCTCCTTACCTTTCTTTGATTGGATGACATAGGGAAAGATCTCAATGAATTCACCCCACCTTGCATGTTGTTTGTTCAGCTTTTGTTGTCCCTTTAGATGTCTAAGGGAATGGTGATCAATATGGATCACAAACTCCTTTGGCCAAAGGTAATGTTGCCATGTTTGGAGTGCTCTTACTAGGGCATAGATTTCCTTGTCGTATGTGGGATAATTCAAGGTTTCTCCTCCTAGTTTCTCACTGAAATAGGAAATGGGCCTTTCTCCTTCATCAAAACTGCTCCAACTCCCACTCCAGATGCATCACATTCGATCTCAAATGTTTTAAGAAAGTCAGGGAGCATCAACAATGGAGAATAAAACAACTTACCTTTAAGCATTTGGAATGCTTGTTCTTTCTCCGGCCCCCAAGTGAATCCCACACTCTTATTGATTACCTCAGTCAAGGGGGTAGCTATAGAGCTGAAATCCTTCACAAACCGTCGGTAGAACCCAACAAACCCATGAAAGCTTCTGACCTCTAAAATGGTTTTAGGGGTTGGCCGGTCTCGAATGCCCTTGACCTTCTCTTCATCAACCTGCACACCTTGTGCTGAAACAATAAAGCCTAAGAAGACAATGTTATCCGTTCCAAATGAACAATTTTCTCGACATTGGTGGTTATGCTAGCGAACTTAGTTAGGTTTTACTGCACGTGTTATTCGATTTCCTTTCTAATCTTGCTTCCAGATAAGCTTCATGTCGTTTTTGTCTATTGAACGCACATACTCAAATTCGAAATAAGTATTTACCTTTTCTATAAATTGGTTTTGCCTTTTCATATTTTCTGCGTTTATTTGATTAATAGTCGTTGGCCCTTGCAGAGAATCCGGATCTTCAAGGAAAGTTGAGAATCTTGGTTTTTCTCCATTTACAAAAACCGACAGTGCAAATTTTGGTTCCCACATCTCTCTCTCTCTCTCTCTTTATCTTTCTCTCTCTCTCTCTCTTTATCTTTCTCTCTCTCTCTCTTTCTCTCTCTCTCTCTCTCTCTCTCTCTCGTTGCAGGATCCAACGTATTTGTTAGGAGATTTGACAGAGTACAATGGAAAGTGGAGGACCACCAAGTACACTAAAAATGTACTACATCAATATGTCAATTTATTCCTCTTATTTGATGTTGGATTAATACAAAAGATCACCATGCTCCTCTTCCTCATGTCAAACCTTCTATTAGGGTATTTTTAGGTACAAGTGATTCGTTCTTAGCTATACGGAATGATAGGAAGAAGGAGACAAGTCGTTGTAGTCCTTTCTCCTGCTTTAATTGTTGACAAACCGACGATCCTACCGTTAGACTTCTTCCATATGGGTATGGGACAGTATATGTTTTCAATGTCTTTGTAGCAGCAGGAAATATGGATCTTAAGGCAGGAGCTGCCTTTCTATAGCGATGGCCGCATGGTCTTCCAGCCTCAATTGATGTTTATTATGGCTACCAGGGGAATTATTTCGATTTCTAGGCTGGAACCATGGAAGGTGGTTTGATTTACATCTGCATCCTTCAGTGGGGATTGCCTATGTACCCTTCCGTGAGGGATCAAGTCATTCATAGTTCATATTATTGTACGGGCATAGCCTAGATGGGCACGTTGCCTTGTTGTAGGTATGTAGCCTTGTTGGTACATGGGTAGTGAGCATGTGGCTCTGCAGTTGATTAGAGTCTTCCAGTTTAGAGGGCGCATGACCAGACTAGATGGTAGATTAACCTAGACGCTTTAGTGAGCATGATGTGTCGATATGCTTGACTGGACATGGATTTTCCGGTATGCTTCAGCAAGCATGGATCGTTCCTTCTGATGGCCATGAGACTGTGCATGAGGCGGTAGGTAGAGTTATAGATGTGTTGCAGTGAGGATATATCTTGTTCTGGTTGAGAGCAATCACGGAGATCAGCATGTCATAGGCATGTCGATGAAGATGGTCTTCTCAATGTGAATTTTTTCCTTGTGGCTATAGAATCGCTAAGCTCTTGTCATGGATGTGTTGACCTTCTCTATTTAGGATTAGAACTCCATATATATAGCAGAGGTCACACCTCTCTTTGAATGAGGAAATATTCCCTATATCCTTAGATAATAGAATATTTCTAATTTTCTTTGAGAAAACCATATATATTAGAATACTTACTATTTCTCTTAGATTTAGAAAGATTCCTTCTTGTCTAAGCCCGTTACAATATATTAAGGATGATTTCCATTTATCCTTAGGCATGATAAATCACTTGCCCTGGAAGTCGGAACCTGGAACCTGAAACCCGGAGGTAAAAATGGAGCAAGGATATGGGTCGGATTTATCCTTAGGCATGATAAATCACTTGAACTGGAAGTCGGAACCTGGAACCTGAAACCTGGAGGTAAAAATGGAGCAAGGATATGGGTCGGGATTTCTCCAGGCCGGAATTGCAAGGTTATCGTCCTGCTCGATAGCTGGAGTAGTCTCTTCATATATTATTTTCCCCAAAAGTTTGCCCATTATTTTTTGGTTTTATGTTTGAAGATAGGAAATAACATGATTTTCTTCACATGGATTCCCGAGTCGCATTATGGCATCAAGTTCCATGTTGAATCGAGAGCAGGACATCAGTTTGCCTCGAAAACAGGATGTTAGGGTCTGAGCCATCAAGCAGACCGCCTTGTAAAATCATGTAGATGCTCGAAGGATGGACTACTTTGTCGCAGGATCAATCTGAGCCTGTGAGACTATCCTGTTTTTCTTTAAGGATGAGATGTTTTCCCTGCGGTGAGGATTAGTCAAAGTTGATCATATGTTTGATGGAGAGGCCGTGAGCATATACACAAGGATGATGATCAGGCTTTTGCCCGATGTTTGTGATTTAAACTGATTCTTACCTGCTGCTCCTGTTTTCAATTGATTGTGCCAACCTCTACATCTTTCTTATATGATTTTCCATGTTTGAGACTTTTTATCTCGGTGTTTCCATGTGATTTCCATGAGACTTTTTACCTCCTTCTAATATGATTTTCCATGTTTTACCTATGGTGAGGATTAGTCAAAGCTGATCATATGTTTGATGGAGAGGCCGTGAGCATATAAACAAGGACGATGATCAGGCTTTTGCGTGATGTTCGTGATCCAAACTGCTTCTTACCTGCTCCTCCTGTTTTCAATTTATTGTGCCGGCCTCTACCTCTTTTTCATATGATTTTCTATGTTTGAGACTTTTTATCTCGGTGTTGGACTTGGTATGCTATCGCTATGATCAACCTTACTTCCAACCATGACTTCAGCCAGCATTTTTGAGAAATTTCTGGCTCAGGAGGATGAGGAGGTTTATTGAGACCCGGAGGCAAAAACTGAGAATCCTCGTTCTTGATTCTGCTGGCTTTGCTTGCACCTCTTTTATATTTGTTATATAGATTGTGATCTTTTTTGAGCTTGTTAATCCAGTAATGGCTATTTAAGTCTTCATGCTGGTTCCCCTTGTTGTGTTTTGCATGATTCCTTGAGGTTTTGATGATGTAGCTTCTTGCCTTGTCTCAAGATTGTACTTTGACCTTTGGCAGGGAGACCTTCAATGTGTGTCATCCTCGAACCGGGAGATAACATAACTGATTCTTGGTACCAGGGTCAATCTTATGATAGTTCTCTTTAATGAGCAGTAATGTCCCTTCTAGATAAATAAGGTGGGAACCTTCGTTGAACTATGCCATTGACTTGTGGCCATTCTCAACTGTGTATCACATTGCAATCTTCCCCCGGAGGTAGGCCAATATCAATGCTTGGATGACCTTGTATCCTGCATCTTAGAGGTATCGTGTACTTTCACAATATTTAATCTTGAAGCCCACGAATATTGGGACACGTCCTCTTGAATCAGGATGTTAACTGACGTGCTTCTGTGGAACCCGAAGGATCCTGAAATCTGAAGGTTTATAAGTATATCTTCCTAGAGCCTGTAGGTTTTGAGACATGATTCTATGTAATGGGTGGTTGTATGGACTTTTTCGTCCAAGAACACGAAGTTTGGATGGACTTTTGTCCATGAACGTGGAGGTTGGATAGACTATAGTCCAAGAACCTGGAGGTTGGATGGACTATAGTTCAAGTGCTGGTGTGACTTCGACCCTGACAAGGGTTAGGCAATAGTCAGTCTTACCGATTGGTTCTGGTGTAAATCTACATGGGGTGGTGACTCAAGCGCCAGTCTTACTGCTTTCCACGTCTAGATAAGCAGGGACGTGGCCCGGACTTTGCACAGTTTGCTCTTTGTATAAATCATGGGGTTTGTTTACAGTACTTTGTAAGCGTGCATGATGGGTGCTCAAATTACCTAGAGCTACTGATTACTCTGTCAGATAAGAGGTTTAGCATTAGTACTTAGGGATCTAATCCACAGAGAGTGAGGGCACACAATAGATGTAATAACCAACTTTGTTATGCTAGGCAATTAATAATACTTTAAGAATAGTAAATCAAGTAAGAGTTGGTTTGTAAACAAGTAAGAAAAATAGATAGATTTAAGGTTTTCAAATAGTGAATTATAATGGATAGAAACCAAGGGGTTTTCAATCATAGAACACAAATTCAATTATAAAGATATAAGCTATATTTATTCTATGGCTAAGCTCAGATTCTACAACATTTGTGCGCAAGTTTGGATTGATCATCGATCGATGGTATGCAAACGGCATTGATCGATGGCTTTCTTAGTCAAGCATTAAACGACCAGATTTGATTGGTTCACTTAGAATTACTAGACCAGTCTCTCGATTGTCCCTACTAACTTAAGCTCAACATAATTTGTTAAGGTAATGATCCTACTCTCACAGTATTAATTTTCCTAAAATCAGGATTCTAGTTAGCTACCCTAGAACACCTACCCTACACACGCAATAAGTACAATTCTGATGATAATCACCCTAGCAATTCTATTTTTTGGCAAATCCGTCAAAACCATTAATAAACCCTAAATCTAACAAGGTAACTACTCAGACATGATAATTGTCTCAAAAATCATAGATGAATAGATGAAATAGAATATATAATAAAACCAATGGAGTTCCAAGAGGACTCTGAAGGATTTTCTCTCTTCTATCCAACCCTAAAACGAAGAACAATGCATAGAATAAAGCGTAGCCGTCAATAAGGGCTTAGAAAACACATAAATAGGGTTTCGGGTCGTCCAGGGGTATTATGGTAACTTGTTGTGGCTTCTGGGCTTTATTCGGTCTTGAAATATACTCTGCCCGCGTTGTGGAATCACCATCGATCGACAACAAGACTTTTTCGTCGATCGACATTCCTTCATCTCCTCGACAGCTTCCACTCGCGAGGTAGACGAACCACTCTTCGGTAAAATGGGCATAACTTCTGATATAGAATGCTAAATTGACCTCAAACTAGTAGAATTGGAAAGATAACTCAAATATATATCTTGTGTTAAAGGATCAGCTAAATCGCACCATGGTAAGGTTTATATCCATGGATAAACGTCTTACGTATATGTGCAGTTCTGCATCTCAAAAGCTCCAGAATCACCAAAGTTCTCCAAAACGTACTTGAACCTGAAAACACTCTATAAGAACCCAGACACACATGATAGATATTAAACAGGGCCAATAACATGGTTTAAAAGTGGTAAATATTGGGACCTATCAACTCCCATAGACTTAACATTTTGCTTGTCCTCAAGCAAAACAAAGGTAAACATGTGGAAGAGGTTTGAAACACACAAGGACTAACAAAATTTGTAGCTTATCATTATCAGTTTTACTATGTTGCAACCACATCAAACAAGTGTCAGTCTTAGAGAAACTTTATATACTTTATCCTAGTATAGCAACCAAATAATTCTACCAACAACTTAGCAGATACTTGTTTGACTTACCCCTCAACTAACCTCATTACTTGCATAAAATAAAAGCGCAAGCTTTATCTTGGGATTATCGATCAGAGGAAACATGGACTCCTACCCCTGCAAGTATCCGAACACACTGGCAGTCTTCTCTTATCCCTTTCTTCCCTCTTTTTGTCTTCTTTGAATTTCTTTATATTATTTTTTATATAAGTCCAATGAATCAATGATGCTGATATAGTCCATCTTGTTCATCTTTCTTTTTTATTTAGTATTTTTTTGACAAAATGTAGGCGTATAATGAGGTCACTTGTAATTTACATATCCCTTGCTTCCACAATGTATGATCATTCTTTTCTGGATTAGAATAATGGGTTCATAGGTAATTACCTGCCCCTCTGCATCTTTCAGGAAATCATCTCAATCTTTGATTTTTATAGATGCCGAAAAGAGAGAGAGAGAGAGAGAGAGAGAGAGAGAGAGAGAGAGAGAAGGGAATCAAAAACACACAGACTTTTACCATTCGGACTTGCAAGAGGAATCCGATCCAATGTATGCCAAACCCCAAAGCAAGCAAATAAGTCAAATTAGGTTTGAGGTTAGCTTATGTACCTTCAAACTTTCTAAGCAAGTGTGATATAATGGCAGGATGATCCACTTTGGTATCTCTAGTACTCTATGCAATCAACAAATATAGAATGGTGCTGTAGAAAAGTTAGATTATACGTTAGGAAAAACTAATATGATCAAAGACTCAATAAAACTCATAAGAATAAAGTTCAAAATAGAAAGCAACATCAGTAAACCTCCCCTAGACTTAAATAACATTGTCCCTAGTATTATCCCATCTTGGTTAGGTGGAAAAATTAAATCATAAGTAAGTATGTTAAGGACAATCGAAAATACCAGACTCTGTTACGAGTGTCGATTGTTGGTAATATCATGACATTGACCGATGGTGATCGGTATCGACCGATGGCTGTGCTCCATCATCGACCGATGGCTTGGTTCTCGATCTTCCTATTCTTTTTAGCATATAATAAAGAAGAATACGAAAATTAGTAAAATTATAAAAATAAATGAATTTAAAACATAACTAATAGTGGTTTGTCTCCCACTTAGGACTTATGATCAGTCATTAGCTTGAGGTTTGGAACTCTTAGTTAGTCCGAATGAGATTGGGAACTTGCTCCAAAACAATTCCCAATGTCCAATATCTTCAGCTTCATCACACTTTTTGTGAAAGCCTCCATAGCAGCTTCCCCTTTGTCTATCATCTCAGCAATAAGGAGTGCTCGAAGCTTTTCAAATGGCTGTTAGAAGCATCTGTTGCACACTCTGGTTTCATGACATCATCTGAGAAGTGAGGAATTAGCGATAAATGAGGACTGCCCTTGGTCATTTTTCTCTTCTTCATCTTCCTCTTCTTTCCCCCAGACTTGTCTGATCTCGTGGTCTGCCTCTATCAGAATGATTACGACAAACTTTGAAACTCTTTCTGCTTTGATAAGAAACGGGTGTCGATCGACACTCCAGTGGTGGTGTCGATCGATATTGCTTCTGTTGGGCCTTTGTCGACGTCAGTTCTATATCTCAACCCTCCCTAAGAAGCTACTGCAAACATATGATCATCAAATACCCCATTGTAGGAACCCATATGCAAACTTATATCTGGTGGGATAGAAAATTCAACTTCAAAGACAGTGTAGGTAACCACAAACTTCACAAGGTCATGTATACTTTTCACTCTTTTGTGAAGACCAGCAACCTCTTCTACGCAGATATGTGGTTGTAGAAGTTCTGGGACAGCAAGTTGTGAGGCCTAGGAGCTGTACATTCTCTCCTCAATCGGTTATGGTTCAATCATATCCAACGATGGGTGTCGATCAAAATCATCAAGTGGGTTACGAGCGATGCAATTGGGTGGCTGCCGATCGATGCTATCCGGTGGGTTGCAGTTGACAGTATCAGGTGGGTTTCTAGCGACGTGAGCTTTTGATGAATTTTCCAGATCTCTTCCTGAAGTGTGCTTATCGTCATCAGGATTCATCTCCTTGTTCTGGCCCAAATTATCAGGTTGTGCTTCATCATCTAGCTTCAGGAAATCCTCTAGCTCTAAGAAATCTTCCTTGGTGATTTCTTTGTCTACATCTCGGGCAAGATCACAGCTTGATACATAAGTGTTCTTTAGTGTCGAATGTGGAATGTCCTGAGGATAACTTGATTTTTCAGAGACTTCAAGAGGTATCGATCGACAACAGAGATATGTGTCGATCGATGCTGAGGTTTTAGTGTCGATCAACACTGGAGTCGGATCACTAATATCAGCTTCTTATGCTCTGCTCAGCTCCGATCCATGATGTATATCACCTTTATGTGTAACCTCATCTGTCTATTGAACCTGAATATCTAGCTTCTTAGCGTGAGTGTTCAGCGTTTCACATTCTCCATCCGTTTAACATTATCCATCCATCTCACTATAGACAACACCCAACATTTGACTGAACTTAAACATCAACTCATTCTCCCAGCCTTTAACCATCATGTCCGGAATATAATCAAGCTTCCTTTTCTGAGCTGCTGCAGCGTCAATAAGAAATTTGTTGAGGAAGGTGCTTTTAATGTCCTCCCAGCATGTTAGAGATTCTGGCTGCAGTCCATTGAACCAGCTAAATGCGGGGTCCTGAGCTACCCATTCATACCATTCACGGATCATCTTGAAGTCATTCATCTCAGTAACAGCAATAAGATCAGGGATCACAACACCTTAATCAATTGTCATGTATTGTTGCAAGAACGACCTTCTTCGTTTCGTAAGATCCCTTTCTCATCAGCCTCAAGTATAAGCACTTCAATTTCTTCTGTCTTCTCACAAGTGGTGTCGATCAATACCGAGGAGTTGGTGTCGATCAATGCTTGGTTTACGCTGTTGATGGCTGCTGCTTGGAGGGTGTCGATCGATACTTCCCTCGAAGACTTACGGATCGTGCATAAATTAACAGGCTCCTTCTTTGAAGAACCCTAAAAATTATCTTCTCATTGCTTTCTGGTACTAAGATGTATGTACCTGAAAAACAAGAAAAAAAATTATGTAATTAAACTATAAATTAAAACCTGGACAAATCTTGCAAAAAAAATTTAATGGCGATCCTTGCTCCTTGGCAACAGCGCCAAATTTGATGCATGCTCAAATTACCCTAGAGCTACTGATTACTCTCTCAAATAAGAGGTTCAACTATAGTACTTAGGGATCAAATCCACATAGAGCGAGGACACAAAATAGATTTTATAATCAACTTAGTTATACTAGGCAATTAATAATACTTTAAGAATAAAAAATCAAGCAATAGTTGGTTTGTAAACAGGTAAGGAAAATAGCTAGATCTAGGGTTTTCAAGTAGGGAGTTATAATGGATAGAATCAAAGAAGTTTTTAATCATAGAAATAATTCAATTAGTAAAGGTATAAGTTATATCTATCTTATAGCTAAGCTTAGAGTCTACAACATTTGTGTGAAAATTCGGAATAACTGCTGATCGATGCTATGCAAATAGCATAAATTGATGGATTTCTTAGTCAAGGATTAAATGACCAGATTCGATTGGTTCACTTAGAATTACTAGACCAGTCTCTCGATTGTCCCTAATAACTTAAGCTCAATAGGATTTGTTCAGCATAAATTGATGGATTTCTTAGTCAAGGATTAAATGACCAGATTCGATTGGTTCACTTAGAATTACTAGACCAGTCTCTCGATTGTCCCTAATAACTTAAGCTCAATAGGATTTGTTCAGGTAACAATCCTACTCTCGAAATATCAATTATCCTAATATCAAGGTTCTAGTTAGCTACTCTAGATAGAACACAAAAAAGTAATCACAATTCTGATGATAGATCTAATAATCACCGTAGCAATTCTATTGTTTGGCTAATCTGTCAAAACCATTAATAAACCCTAAATCTCACGAGGTAACTACTCAAACATGATAGTAGTTACAGAAATCGTTAATGAATAGATGAAATAGAATAAATATTAAAATCAATGGAGTTCCAAGAGGACTCTGAAGGAGTTCCTCTCTTCTCTCCAACCCTAAAACTAAGAACAATAAATAAAATAGAGCGTAGCTGTCAACAATGGCTTAGAAACACACATAAATAAGGTTTTGGGCTGTCAAGGGGGTATTATGGTAACTTGTGGTGGCTTCTGGGTTTTAGTCGGTTTTGAAATATACTTGGCCTGAATTCTGGAATCACCGTCGATCGACGACAATGCTGTTTCGTCGATCGACATTCCTTATTTCCTCGAGTGCTTCCACTCGCAAGGCAGACAGACCACTCTTCAATAAACCGGGTATAACTTCTGCTATATGATGTTGATTGACCTCATAATGGTGGCATTAGAAAGAAAACTCAAATCTCTATTTTGTGTCAAAAGTTGCTATATATCACCATGGGAAGGTCTCCATCCATAGATCAACATCTGCGAAGTTCTGCATCTCAAAAAGCTCCAGATTGACCAAAGTTCTCCAAAACGTACTTGAACCTGAAAAGACTCTAAACCAACCCCATAAACACATAATAGAATCTAAATAGGATCCACAACATTGTCTAAAAGTGGTAAATATTGGGACCTATCAGTACTTCATGCTACCTTCATCCTCTTTAGCATGCAGCATTGTATTGCAAGAATATGCACATTTCGTACGAATAATTCCTGCATGTTTTTTGGCACATGGCCTTTAAGCAGGAACCATGTATTTTTGACAGAATACTCAGGTTTGTGCGGGCCTATTCTTTCTTAGTAGTATACCTTTTGCATCATTTTCATGGTTGTCCCACTTATATACAAGTATGTAGGTTTGCTCGCTGTACAAACTCCAAGTTTGGGTACAATACTCATCATTTGTACTTATGTTTCATGCGTTTTTGCAGGAATGAGCATGTTTTGTACGATGCTCATGCGTAAGAGTAAGCATGTAAGCTTCTTACGCAGTACTTTGCATGTTATGTAATATGCTCCTTGAGTAAGAGTAAGCGTGTGGGCTTCTCAGGTGTTACTTTTCATCTCATGTAATATGCTCCCTGCCTAAGAGTAAGCGTGTAAGCTTCTCAGACAGTACTTTGCATCTCATGTAATATGATCTCTGCCTAAGATTAAGCGTATAAGCTTCTCAGGCAGTACTTTGCATTTTCCGTTCTATGTATCTTGCATGGGAGTAGGCTCTTGAGCTTTCACGCATGAGTACTATATTTAATTGCATAATATGGCTTGTGCTAGCCCATTCTTGCCCTTGTCAAATATTTTTCATGCGCCATATACATGGGTTTTCCACTTTTGTGCAAGATCATAGGGTGTTGTAATCTCTTTTATAGATCTTAGTAGTCAAAATAAGGGTTGATCCTTCCATATCCTGAAATATGAAGATCTCCCTATAGTAGAAACTTTTCCATTTTACTCGGAGGCAAGGATGGATCTCGGATTTTAGCCAGGATTTCTCCAGGCATGAATCCGAAGGCTGTCATCATGCTCGGAAGCAGGAGTTTTATCTTCCTAGATTATTTATTCGCAACTGATTGCCCCTTATTTTTCAGTTTCATGGGTGAATTTGGGAGATAACATGTACACTTTGGTCAACCAGGGTCGTTCCATCTTAGTATACTTATCATGAACAGGAATGTCGCTTCTTTAGTGCCTTTCTCTGGGTTTGTCTGGCCCGGACCACTTAGTCAGAATAGTCAAAAGATGATTGTTTCCCAATAAATACTTCCAGACTCGGAGGCTGATGAGATTGATTTATCTCTAAGGATCCATGATCTTATTCTCGCATTTATGTGGATGACGAGTTTTGTTTCTTGGTGTAGGACCTCGGTGGCACGTATCCTACTAGTAGTCTTATTAAAGTGATGCTTGGCCTGATCAGGGAAAGTAATTATTGATTTACTGCAGTGGTTACATCTCCTTTCTTTAGTTGATGGTTACTGGCCTGGACAAGGAATTTAGTGTAGTAAAATGCTACAATGGGCATACATCGTTGTCCGGCTGACGAAGATCACGTGTATCTGTTAGAATCTGTTGTAGGTGATATACTGCCCAGCCCGGAAGAAGGACTTATTGATCTCGGATTCACATTACAATAATTAATAAGATCCGTTCTTTTAGCGCATGACCTTGGTGGCAAGTAATCAATTGTTTTTCGGACCCGAGTGGTGCACTCCCGGATCAAGTAAGCGAATTGTTGATTTACTTCAATGAGTACAAATTTTTCTTTCTTTTGTGCCCCAAGATTAGATATTGGCTGGAGAATGATCAAAATGCTTCCCCCTAATGAAGCAGAATTTTGCCGCTTTTCTTTTAGGGACTTACCATGACTCTAGGCAAGATAAGTTTTGTACTAGGTAGCAATTGACTGAAGAATATAAATCTTCTATTTCCTTCTTGAAGAACAATGAGACTCTTTGTTGAAGCGTGGAGGCTGACTTTTCAATATATTACCCTAACTTATCAATACATTACCCTGACTTATCAAAGTATGTCGCATAGGAACTCGGAGATTCTATTGATTCTTCTTTGGAATCTGGAATTTTGAAGGGGTTCGTGTTCTGATCCAGAAACCGTTGGTATTTCCGTTGCGAACAGGAAGGTTCTAAGGGATTCCGTTTCACGATCCGGAGGTGAATTCTTATGTTCTGTCTCAGACCTGGAGGTTATATTGGCTCAATGTGGCATTATATTCTGTCCCCCAAAGGTGGACCACTCTCAATGTCAATTGGATGTGAGACGTAGTCGAGACTACACTTGGTGCCTTTTTGTTGAGCTTTCAGAATGTCTTCATGCTCTACAAGACTGTTTTCTGGTCGCGGAAACTTTGTGGGACGCTTGGTCCTTCGATCTTAGAAGTTTTTAGCTGGTTTCAAGGCTTGCCATTCTGGCACTCCAAATCTTGGATTAATCTTCTTGAGACCAGAGAATCAGGATATATCTTCTTGAAACTCGGAGGTTTTGGGATTTATCCTTTTGAAATCTGGAGGTTGTGGGATTTACGAACTTGAAACCAGGATGTTGTGGAATTTATCCTCTTCAAGCCTGGAGGTTATGGGATTTATTCTCTTGAAACCCGAAGGTTATGGGACGTTGACGACATCTTCCGTGTACTTGGCTAATTTCCATTGTACCTTTAGCTTATAGAGATACATTTTCAAAATAGCGATAATACCACCACGATCGGATGAGCCTGGAAGTGAAGCCATAACTTCATGGCTGCTATGATTGATGGAGGGCTAGATTTTCCAGACGACTGTATCGAGTCTCTGGCGTTGAGGTAATACGCATGGTACTGTTTGCTTCTTTTTAGCACCAGACAGCACTCTTCCAGTGCTCGTGTTATATCGGGTAGAGCAATAATACTTCTCCGCCGTTGGGCTTGGATAGCAGGGGCTGGCATAATCGTGTATGGCTCCAAGGTCTGGAGTGAAAATGTGTTGTTTGGGTATCATGAGTTGACGTGGCTAAGATGATTTCTTTTTCAATGGTTTAACATCCTTCACTTCTTAGGCAGGAGTAGACGTGTTAGAGACATGCTTTCTGCCTAAGAGTAAGCAATGTTGCTTCATATCCATGGATTAGCATGTTTCTCTACATACTATGACATATGTAGTCATTCTTGGTGTTGATCATCCATAAATGTTGTTTTGCTTATACTCCTTGGATTTACTCCTTTTGTAAGTGTTGTTTGATGACTCATTTTGGTTGTTCTCTGCTCCCTCTTGGGTGAGCCACTCTCAGCGATGTCATTTAATGAATTTTTCTTCGTCTTAAGTCCCCCCTTTTTGTGGGTAGGTTGACAGGATTGGTTGATGTGTGTTACCCATTGGGTTAACGCTTAACTCGTCTGCCCTTGCTCTTCCCTTGGTTGTGTCTTCCTTGGATTGCTGGTTGCTAGAGGCGGGTGACTTGGAAACTTGTAGAGGCACGTGGCCTTAGTTTCCTTAAGAACTTGTAGAGACACGTATCAGAGTACATTGCCAGGAAAGGCAGTAGTAAGGTGGTTGGAACTTGCTTTTTCTGCTTCGTAAAGCTGTTGATACTAGAAGCTCGCTTCCTTACAAAGTAAGGTGCCATAAGATTGATGGAGCTTGCTTCCAAGAAAAGTGAGGAACTGTGGATTCGTTGTATTTTGCCTCCACATAAGGTGAGTACCCGCAGACCCAGAACCTGGAACCTTGAACCCGGAACCTGAAACGCGGAACCCAAAACCTTGGCTTTTTATTGCCCCTTATTGCAATTTTGGCTTCCTTTATGCATTGAATTAGACATTGTCATTTTTTCCTTTGCATGGATAGCTGGAGATGGCCTTAATTTACTGCTATGTGGCCAAATTAATTTCTTTTGTGGGGAGTAATAGCGGCAACATGTGTTCTACTTACTTCTTTTACTTTTAGTGGAGCGAAAGAATCAAAGGTCATCACGTCTTGATGCATAGTTAGAATTTTAATCTGGCTCTTATGCTAGGAAAATAAGGTAATGGTAGGAGGCAAAGCAGTAATTGCTACTCGCCTGGCATTTGGGCAGGGTTCCTCCTACTTGTGGTTGGTTCTTGTCTCTTCGCCAGGAACTTCATTAAGGAACTTCTCCAGAAAAGTTTATTAACTTCTATCTTTAGTGAGATGTACTTATTTATTCTGACTATTATCATTGTTCCTTTCGAGGATCAATTTCTATGGAATTTGATGAGTATTTGAAAGGTGCTCTCTTCACCTAGCATTTTGGCTGATCTAGGATTAAACTATTGCCTATATGCTATAAACCAAGAAGAGAGGGTCTTTTTGTGTTACCTCTTTGGTATGCATGTAGTGTTCCTAGGAATTCTTCTTTGACTCCTGCTTTTTGAATTCGTCGAAGTCATAAACCAGGAAGAAATGTGTTGTCTTCTGCTTGAGGACCTTCAATCTTTTTTCATGTGGGCTGGGGTTGTGAACCTGGACGCAATGGTGGCGCCTAGGGCCTGCTAGATTGTGGCTAGTGGATCACTCGCTGATATTTATGATGGTAATGACTGCTCTTTTTGGGAATATTGAATCCAAAGGTTGTAGAAGCCTTATTTGTAGTTAAGACCCGAAACCATCATGAACCAAAGATTGTAGGGGTCTGATTTGTGGCTAAGAAGAGGAACCAAATATTGTAGAGGTGTGACTCCTAGTTGAGACCTGGAACTAGCAGGAACCAAAGATTGTAGAGGTATGCTTCTGGTTGAGACCCGTAACCAGCAGGAGCTCATTGTTAGTTCATGTGTTGAATTCTGCTACAATTGTTAGCACGGGGTTATCCTCCCGTAGAGAAGTTTTCTAGATTCCCATCTGCGTGGGCTTTAGATCTGGTAAGAATAGGTCATTTCTTGCCCCAGGTAACTGGGATTGAGAGATTTTTCCGGAATACATGTAATATCTCTTCTGCCTATCATACCGTCACGTAGTTTGAAACTGTCCCTCCTACAAGCGCCAAATTATTAGGGTATTTTTAGGTACAAGTGATTCGTGCTCAGCTTTATGGAAATGATAGGAAGAAGGAAACAAATCATTTTAGTGCTTTCTCCTGCTTCAGTTGTTGATAAACCAGGAGATCCTTCCTTTAGACTACTTCCATATGAGTATGGGCCAATATATGTCGGCAATGTCTTGGTTGCAGAATAAAAGATGAATCGTAAGGCAGGAGTTGCCTTTCAACAGAGATGACCGCATGGTCTTCTCAAATGCCTTCAAATTAGCCTATTTCAACTTTACTCTCTCAAATAAGAGGTCGAGTCGTACTACTTAGGGATCAAATCCATAGGGAGCGTGGGCGCACAATAATCTCAATACAATTGCGATTAAGCTAGGCAAATAGATTAATAAAGCAGTAAACAAGGTAGCAGATGATTCATTGGTTGTTGTAAACATAATAAGAAATAGCTAGATATTGGGTCTTTGGAGTGTGAATAATGGAGGATGGAAGCTAAGAGTATTAGTTACAGAACTCGATATGTAATATAAAAGACGACAAACTTATGCTGCGAGTCTAATCTATTGACTAAGTCTTTGTTCCAACTCTTGTTGTATATTTGGATTGACCGTCGATCGATGCTATAGGACGAGAATCGATAGATGGTTTCTTAAGTCAAGCATTAATACCTAGTTTGATTACTTCACTGGAATTAACTAGATCAACTCTTGTTTTTTTCTAGTAACCTAGCTCAACATGATTAATTCTGGTATTTAACCTACTCTCGCAATTGTCAATATCCTAAGATCAGGGTTCTAGTTAGCTACTCTAAAACACAAGAAATAAGGACAATTTTATTGATAGATCTAATAACCCTAGCAGTTCTATTTTTTGGCTAATTAATCAATACCATAACAAATCCTAAATCGAACAAGAGAATTACTCAAGCATGATAGTTGTCACCTAAATCACAGATGAATAGAATATAAAGCAATTATATAAATAAATAAAAAACCAAAGGAGTTACAGGAGGACTCTGAAAGAGTTCCTCCCTTATCTCCTAAACCTAGAATATATAATAAAAGAAAGCTTGTTTTCCTAAACAATGGCATAGAAAAACATAATTAGGGTTTAAAGTCGTGCAAGGGTAGTTTGGTAATTTGTGATGGCTTATGGGCTTAAATCGGACATAAAACAACTCGGGCCCGTCACCTGGGATCACCGTCGATCGACACCAAGTCTGTGCCGTCGGTCGACACTCATTCATCTTCTCGACAGCTTCCTGTCGCGAGGCAGACATGCTACTTTTCAGTAAATCAGGCATAACTTTAGATCTAACCTTAAAATGGACCTCAAACCGGTGGCATTGGAAATCTAATTAGAAGCTATATCATGTAAAATAATATCAGCCCTATCGCATCGTGGGAGGATCTCCATCCATAGATAAACTTCTGACGTATCTGCGCAGTTCTGCTTCTCAAACAGCTCCAGAATCACCAAAGTACTGCAGAACGTACCTGAACCTGAAATCACACTAATACAACTCCAATACATATAATATAGACTCTAAATAGGGCTGATATCATGGCCTGAAATTGGTAAATATCAGACCTTATCAACTCCCCTAAAATTAACATTTTGCTTGTCCTCAAGCAAAACAAGGGTAAACTTGAGCAAGAGGTTTGAAAACGCGGGGACTCACAATATCTCTAACTCATCCTATCACCTCTTCTATGTTGCAACCAAATCAAATACATGCTAATCTTAGGGAAACTATATATACCTTATCCTAGTATAGCAACCAAATACATTTTACAAACAACTTAGCGAATAATAACCTGACTCACTCTTCTACTAACCTCATTTCATGCATAAATATATGTGTAGGCTTTACCTTGGGAGTATTGATCAAAGAACACGTGGACTATTTACCCCTGCAAGTATCTGAGCGCACAAGTAGTCTTCTCTGATCTCTTTCTTCCCTATTTTCTCTCTTCTGTGAATCTTTTTAGATCTCAAATCCAATGATTAATGCTCGTGATACATACATTCTCTCATCTTCTTTTTGATTTTTCTTTTCTCTTTCTTTCTTCTCTTTTTTTCTGCTGAAACAGTGTAGACAAATAGTGGGGTCATCGGTAATGTACATACCCCTCGCTTCAACAATGTGTGGTCATTCCTTTGAATTAGAATAGTGGGGTCATCATACATGCACTTACCCCTCTGCATCTCAAGAAATCATCTCATTTTTTTCTTTTCAAGATGCCGAAGAGAGAGAGAGAGAGAGAGAGAGAGAGAGAGAGAGAGAGAGGGAGAGAGAGAGAGAGAGAGAGATTGAGAGAGAGAGAGAGAGAAGGGAATCAAAAGCACACAGACTTTTACCTTCCAGACTTGTAGGAGGAGTCTGATCCAATGTATGCCAAGCCCCAAAGCAAGTAGTTAAAACAATATTAGGTTGGAGGTCAACTTCGGTTCCTTAAACTTTCTAAGCAAGTGTGATATAATGGCAGGATGATCAACATTGGTATCTCTAGTACTCTCTGCAATCAACAAGTCTAAGAAGGGTGTTGTAGAGTGGTTAGTGAACAAGTGAAAATATATATATCTGATCATAATCCCCTTCTTGACTCTGTAAAACTTTTAATAAAAACATATAAGAATAACTCAAAATAAAATACAATATCAGTAAACGTCCCCCACACATAAACAACACCGCCCCCAGTGTTATACAGTCTGAGATTGGTGGAAAATAAATCATAAGTAAAAAATTTAACGAGAAAAATTGTGTTATACCTGCTATCGGATATGAGTGTCGATTGGCATAGTTAAGTGTCGATCGATACTCGTGATTCTCTGTCGATCGACGCTGGCTAGCCATCGATTGATGTCGGTGCTAAACTCTCCTTCCTCTTTTTTTTTACTAAACAGTGGGTTGCCTCCCACTCAGAGCTTGTTTATAGTCTTTAGCTTGACATTTTGGAACTCTGATTCAGTATAGATGAGATTGAGAACTTGTTCCAAAACAATTCCCAATGTCCAATATCTTCAGCTTCATCACACTTGTCGTGAAAGTCTCCACAGACTCTTCTTCTTTGTCTATCATCTCAGCAATAAGGAGTGCACAAAGCTTTGCAAATGGCTGTGAGAAGCATCTGTTGCGCACTCTGAATTTTCTGACACCTTCTAAGAAGTGGGGAATCAATGACAACTGAGGACTGCTGGTCCTTTTTCTCTTCTTCCAATTTCTCCTTTTCTTTTTGCTATTATGTTTTCTGATTTTCCCCAGACTTGGCTGTTTCTGTCTCTGCAGGAAGAGATACACTAGGGGTGTCCATCGACACAGAGTGTGGAATGTCGATCGATGCTTCGTTCGAAGAGACTTTCTCATCATCATCTTCTAGACATGATATTTCTTGAGAAATAACTGTTTGCAGAGAATCTACTACTATCCCAATGCAGTATCTCAGATGCTTACTTATGTCAGGTGGAATAGCTAGTTCTACTTCAGAAATAGCGCTGGGAACCACAAACTTCACAAGATCATGTATGATCTTCATTCTTTTGTGAAAACCAGCAGCTCCTTCTGCGCAGATAGGTGGTCTCAGATGCTCGTGGACAGTAACGTAGGAGGCCGCGGACTTGTGTGTTCTCTCCTCAACTGGTTCAAGCTGAATCATGTAACCTGGCTGTTCGTCAAACCATACGCATCGATCGATATCATTAGGTGGTTGTCGATCGATGTAGTTGTGTGGTTGTCGATCGATGAGGTCGAGTGGCTATCGATCGATGTTAGCTTTTGGTGAAGTTTCCATATTTTTCCCGAAGTGTTCTAATCATCATCAAGATTATTCTGTGAGTTCTAACTCAAATATTCAGGCTGTACTTAATCTAATTGCTGCAAGAAATCCTCTAGATCCAAGAAATCTTCCATAGTGATCTCCTTATCATGATCCAAATATTCAAGTTGTTCTCCATCCTCTAACTCCAAAAACTCTCCTAGTTTTAAGAAATTTCCATGGTGATCTCTCAGTCTTCATCCAAAGGAGGATGGAAACCTGATACATCGGTCCTCTTTGGTGTCAAGTCTGTAATGTCCTTAAGACAACTCGATCCTTCAAGGATTCCAAGTGATGTCGATCGACAACAGGGGTTGGTGTCGATGGATGTTGAGGTATTCGCCGATCGATGCTGAGCTTGTAGTGTCGATCGATGCTGAGGTCAAAACACAAATATCTTCTTCTTCCCCTCTGCTCGACTCTTGTCGATGACGTTCATCACCTTTCTGTGTAACCTCATCTATATGATGGACCTGAATATCTGACTTCCTGGAATGAGTGTTCAGTTCCTCCTTTTTCTGCCAACCTTCAACGATCTTGTCCCACCTTTAATCATTCTACCTTTCTTTAGTTGCTTCAGCATCATCAAGAAATTGTAGAGGAAGGCTCTTTCAATATCCTCTCAGCATTAGAGATCTTGGCTGCAGTTGACCAAGCCAGCTAGATGCATTTCCTTAGAGAGTGTGAGGGAAAATCTTGCAGAGTAAGTATTCTTCAGAGTACCCATGATTCTCAGTATCCACGATTTTATCCATAAAAACTTTGATGTGTTTTCTTGGATCCTCGTGAGGAAGGCCTTGAAAAAGGTGTTGACCTAACCAATCGTTCCAGTCAGGGTGCAGCTCAAAGTCATCATCTCCAGCAACAACAATTGCATCTGAGACTACAGCCTCATGCGTATGAACCATTTGTTCTCTGCTGTTGCGAGTGACACCTTCTTTGTCTCGCAATATCCAATTCTTATAATACTCAAGTACAAGCACTTCGATTTCTTCTGTCTTCTCGCAAGTGGCGTCGATTGATAGGGAGGAGTTGGTGTCAATCGATGCATGATTCACGTTGTCGATCGCTGCTGCTTGGAGGGTGTCGATCGATACTTTCCTCGTAGACTTACAGATCGTGCATGAATCATCAGGTTCCTTCTTTGAAGAACCCAGAAAACATCTTCTCATTGCTTTCCTGGTACTAAGATGTATGTACGTGAAACATAAGATAAAAGTTTTATGCAAGTAACTAATATAGAAAAATTACCAAGACTAAATCAAATAAATTGAGTCTAATGGCGGATTCTCACTCCCTGGAAACGGCGCCAAATTTGATATCCTCTCAAATTACCCTAGAGCATATTTACTCTCTCAAATAAGAGGTTGAGTTGTAGTACTTAGGATCGAATCCACAGGAAGCGTGGCCGCATAATAAACTCAATACAGTCGCGACTAAGCTATGCAAATAGATTAATAAAGTAGTAAACAAGGTAGTAGTTGATTGATTGGCTGTTGTAAAAAACAATAAGAAATATCTATATCTAGGGTCTTAGGCAAGTGGATTATTGATGTGCTCAAATTACCCAAGAGCAACTCTCTCAAATAAGAGATCGATTGCAGTAGTTAAGGATCTTATCCATAAGGACTCGATATCTCACACAATAGACTTGAGTTTCAGACTACGTACGTCAGATAATATTGAGTGATAAATAATAAAGCAAGTAAATCAAGGAGTTGTTTGATGGAAGGAAGGATTGCTAGATTTAGGGTTTAATTTAGGTAATCAGGATTATAGTGGATAGAAGTTAAGGATATTAGTCATAGAACTCGATATCTAATATAAAAGACGACCAGCTCTCGCTGCAAGTCTAATCTATTGACTAAGTCTTCCTTCCAACTCTCGTTGTGAACTCGAATTGACCGCCGATCGACATTATTGAACTAGTATCAATCGATGGTCGCTTGAGTCAAGCATTACAACCTAATTCGATATGTTCACTAGGTTTCTCGATCAACTCTCATTTGTTTCTAACAACCTAGCTCAGTAGGATTATATTCATGTAATAGACCATGCTCTTGCTTGCGACTAACTATCCTATGATCAGGTTTCTCATTAATTACTCCAGAAACAAGCATTAAGAACAAACCTATTGATAGATCTAATAATCATTCTAGTAATTCTATTGTTTGGATAATCCATCAAAGCCCTAGAAAATCTAAACCTATCAGATGGATCTACTCAGACATGATAGTTGTCATAGAAATCATAGATGAATAGAATAGAAAGAAATACTATAAATCAATAGAAAACCAAAGGATTTCCAGGGGGACTCTGAAGGAGTTCCTCTCTTCTCGCCTAACCTAGAACTATGAATAAAATAAAGCTTGTTGACTCCACAATGGCATAGAAACACATAAATAGGGTTTAAAGTCGTGCACGGGTGTTCTGGTAATTTGTGATGGCTTATGGGCTTAAGTCGGCCACAAAAAATTTTGGCCTGTCTTCTACTATCACTGTCGATCGACACCAAGGCTTGGCCGTTGATCAACACTCATTCATCTTCTCGACAGCTTCCTCTCGCGAGGCAGACGGCCACTCTTCAGTAAATCGAGCATAGCTTTAGATCTAACCGTTATATGGACCTCAAACGGGTTGTATTGAAAATCTAACTCAAAGTTCTATATTGTGTGAAAATCTCAGCTCAATCTCAGCATGGGAAGATCTACATACATAGATAAACCTCTGATGCATCTGCGGAGTTCTACATCTCAAACAGCTCCAAAATCACCAAAGTACTCCAGAACGTACCTGAAACTGGAAACACTCTAATAAAACTCCATAAACATATCATAGACTCTAAATAGGGTTGATATCATGGCCTAAAAGTAGTTAATATCAGATCCTATCAACTTCCCCAGACTTAACCTTTTCCTGGTCCTCAAGCAATACAAGGGTAAACCTGTGGAAGAGGCTTGAAAACGCGGGGAGTCACAATATATCTAACTCATACTTATCACCTCTACTATGATGTAACCACATCAAATACATGCTAATATTAGAGAAACTTTATATACTTTATCCTAATATGGCAACCAAATCCATTCTACCAACAACTTAGCGAATACTAGTCTGACTCACCCCTCTACTAACCTCATTTCTTACATAAATAGATATGTAGGATTTACCTTGACAGTATCGATCAAATGACACAGGGGCTCTTACCCCTGCAAGTATTCTTAACACACAAGTAGTAGTCTTCTCTGATCCATTTGTTGCTTTTTTCTCTCTTCTCTGTATCTTTTTAAATCTCAAATTCAACAGACAATAATGCTGATACAGTCCATCTTGCCATCTTATTTTTGATTTTTTTTGAAAAAGTGTAGGCGAATAGTGAGGTCATCGGTAATGTACCTACCCCTTGCTTCCAACGATGTGTGATCATTCCTTTGAATTAGAATATTGGGGTCATCGGTAATGTACCTACCCTCTGCATCCCAACAAATCATCTCAATGTTTTCTTTCTTTCTTCTTATAGATGCCGAAGAGAGCGAAAGAAGGGAATCAGAAGCACACAAACCTTTACCTTCCAGACCTGCAGGACGAATCCGATCCAATGTATGCCAAACTCCAAAGCAAGCAAATAAGTCATTATTAGGTTGGAGGTTAGCTTTGGTTCCTTCAAACTTTCTAAGCAAGTGTGATATGGTGGCATGATGTTTCACTTTGGTATCTCTAGTACTCTCTGCAAGCAACAAGTCTAAGAATGGTGCTCTAGAGTGGTTAGTGAACAAGTAAAAATATAAATCTTATCATAATCCCTTTCTTGACTCAATAGACTTTTTTGAAAAACTTATAGAGATATCGCAAATAAAATCTCAAAAAACTAAATAGCATCAGCAAACCTCCCCCAGACTTAAATTACATTGTCCCAAGTGTAATCTCGTCCTGGTTTGGTTTTGGAATAATTAAATCATAAGTAAAAGTTGTACAGAAAGCCGAGTATACCGAACTCCAAAAGGAGTGTCGACCAATTATGTGGCATGAATGTCGACAGATGGTAAACCATCCAAGCCGCCGACCGAAGGTGAGCTGATGTTGTCGACCGATGGTGTACTCCTTCTCTTTAAAAACCTTCAAACCTAAAACAAAAACCGAAATTAAAACTAGCATAAGTAAAAACCTATTGAAAACTTACTAAACAGTGGGTTGCCTCCCAATCAGCGCTTGGTTATAGTCATTAGCTTGACTTCTAGAGATCTGATTCAGTCTAGATAAGATTGGGTACTTGCTCCAAAACAACTCCCAATGTCCAATATTTTCAGCTTTATCACACTTTTTGTGAAAGCCTCATAGACTCTTCTCTGTTGTCTATCATCTCAGCAATAAGGAGCACTCGAAGCTTTGGAAACAGCTGTGAGAAGCATCTTTTGCGCACTCTGTATTTCCTGACACCATATGAGAAGTGGGGAATCATTTATTATTCAGAACCACCCTTGGTCCTTTTCCTCTTCTTCTATCCCTCAGACTTACCTGATCTCGTGGTGCCTCCATCAAAAAGATTTCAACATACTTCAAACTTTTTCTGCTCTGATTCGTGATGGGTGTCGATCGATGGTGCAGTGGTAGTGTCCATCGATGCCGGGTTGTTGATGTCGTTCGATACTGCTTCTGTGCGGCCCTTGTCGACTTTGGTTGTATATCTCAACCCTCGCTGAGAATCTGCTGTATGATCATCAAATACCTCAATGTAGGGATTCATATGCACATTTCCATCTGGTTGAATAGGAAATTCAACCTCAAAAACAGTGCTGGGAACCACAAACTTCACAGGGTTATGTATCACTTTCATTCTTTTGTGAAACTCAACAACTTCTTATGTGCAAATAGATGGTCTCTGATTATTAGAAACAGCAAGATATGAGGTCTTCGACACGTGCATTCTCTCCTCAATCGATACTGGTTCAATCATGTAACCTGGCTGTTTGTCCAACAATGAATGTAGATCGATGTCAGGTGGGCGGTGTCGATCGATATCCTTAGGCTGGTGTCGATCGATGTTAGCCTTTGGTGAAGTCTCTAGATCTTTTCCCGAAGTGTGCTGACCGTCATAAAGCTTCATCTCCATGTCCTGATACATATCTTCAAGCTTTTCGTCCAGCTCTAAGAATTCTTCCATATTGAATTTCCTACTCGAATCCAAATACCCAAGTTGTTCTCTATCCTCTACCTCCAAAAGATTTCCCATGGTAATTTCTGTCTCCATCTAGAGCATGATAACAACTTGATACATTGGTGCTCTCTAATGTAGAGTCTGCAATGACCTGAACACAAGTCAAACTTTCATGGATGTCAAGTTGTGCCGATCAACAATAGAGACTTTTGGTGATTGATGCTGAGGTCTTAGTGTCAATCAATGTTGATTTCTTAGTATCGATTGATGCTGAGGTCGGATCGATAATATCAGCTTCTTCTGCTCTACTTGGCTCTCCAAAACCATGCTGTCTATCATACTCTACCATATATCTAATCATAGATTCTATCTGAATCTCTAGTGTAGTCTGCTTCTTGGCATGAGTATTCAGTTCGCCCTTCTTCTTTTGCAAACCTTCAATGAGCTTGTCCCACCTTTCATTATTTTACCTTCCTTTAGTTGCTTCAGCATCATAAATAAATTTTTTGAGGAAGATTCTTTCAATATTCTCCCAGCAAGTTAGAGATCCTGGCTGCAGTTGACCATGCCAGCTAGATGCATTCCCGTAGAGAGTGTGAAGGAAAATCTTGCAGAGTAAGTATTCTTTAGAGTACCCATACTTCTCAGTATCTACGATTTTATCCATGAAAACTTTGATGTGTTTTCTTGGATCCCCGTGAGGAAGGTGTTGACCTAATTAATCCTTCCACAGAGGGTGCAGCTCAAAGTCATCATCTCCAGCAACTGAAAGTGCATCAGAGACTACAGCCTCCTGTGTATGAATCATTTGTTCTCTGTTGTTGTGGGCGGGACCTTCTTCGTCTCGCAAGATCCCATTCTTATCATACTTAGGTATAAGTACTTTGATTTCCTCTGTCTTCTCGCAAGTTGCATTGATCGATGCTGAGGTCTTAACGCGACCGACGTCATAGTGTTGGTATCGATCGACGACGAGGTGCTGGTGTCGACCGATACTCGTTTCTCTTCACTATTGATCACTGCTTGGAGGGTGGCGACTTCCCTCTTAGACTTATGGATCGTATATGAATCAGTAGACTCCTTTGTAAAGCCCAAAATTTCTCTTCTCATCGCTTCCTGGTACTAATAGATATGTACCTGAAACAAAATAAAAGAAGAGTAGAGTAAGTAATGCTAAAAATAAAAACCTAGACGAAATCCTACACCTAGTCTAATGGTAATCACAGCCCCCGGCAACAGCGTCAAATTTGATGTGCTCAAATTACCCCAAGAGGAACCCTCACAAATAAGAGATCGTTTGTAGTACTTAAGGATCGCATCCTTAGAGACACGATATCTCATACAATAGACTTGAGTTTCAGACTACGCTAGGTCAGATAATTTAGAGTGATAAATAATAAAGCAAGTAAATCAAGGAGTTGTTTGATGTAAGGAAGGATTGCTATACTTAGGGTTTCATTCAGATAATCAGGATTATAGTGGATAGAAGCTAAGGGTATTAGTCACAGAACTCGATATCCAATATAAAAGACGACCAGCCCTCGCTGCGAGTCTAATCTATTGACTAAGCCTTTGTTCCAATTCTCGTTGTGAGCTCGGATTGACTGTCGATCAACGCTATTGAACTAGTATATATTGATGGTCACTTGAGTCAAGCATTATGACCTAATTCGATATGTTTACTAGGTTCCTCGATCAACTCTCATTTATTTCTAACAACCTAGCTCAGCATAATAATTTTCAGGTAATAGACCATGCTCTCGGTTGCGCCTAACTATCCTATGATCAGGTTTCTAGTTAATTACTCCAGAAACAGGCATTAACAACAATCCTATTGATAGATCTAATAATCATCCTAGTACTTCTATTGTTTGGCTAATCCATCAAAACCCAAGAAAACCTAAACAAAGCTTATGGATCTACTTAGACATGATAGTTGTCACATACATCATAGATGAATAGAATAGAAAACAATATTATAAATCAATAGAAAATCAAATGAGTTCCAGGGGGACTCTGAAGGAGTTCCTTTCTTCTCTAACTTAGAACTATGAATTAAATAAAGCTTGTTGCCTCCACAATGGCATATAAACACATAAATAGTGATGGCTTATGGGCTTAAGTCGGCCACAAAAAAATTTGGGCCTGTCTTCTACGATCACTGTTGATCGACACCAAGGCTTGGCCGTCGATCAACTCTCTGCAAGCAACAAGTCTAAAAATGGTGCTATAGAGTGGTTAGTGAACAAATAAAAATATAAATCTGATCATAATCCCCTTCTTGATTCAATAACTTTTTTGAAAAACTTATATAGATATAGCAAATAAAAGCTCAAAACAATAAATAGCATCACCGAACCTCCCCCAGACTTAAATTACACTGTCCCTAGTGTAAACCATCTGAGAAATAGGGAATCAATGATAATTCAGAACCACCCTTGGTCATTTTCCTCTTCTTCCAGTTCCTCTTTTTTCCCCCAGACTTGTCTGAACTCGTGGTGCCTCCATCAAAAAGATTCCGTCATACTTCAAACTTTTTCTGCTCTGATACGCGATGGGGGTTGATCGATGGTGTAGTGGTAGTGTCGATCGATGCCGGCTTGTTGATGTCGTTTGATACTACTTCTGTGCGGCCCTTGTCGACTTTGGTTGTAAATCTAAAACCTCGCTGAGAATCTGATGTATGATCATCAAATACCTTAATGTAGGGATCCATATGCACACTTCCATCTGGTGGAATAGGATATTCAACCTCAAAAATAGTGTTGGGAACACAAACTTCACAGAGTCATGTATCATTTTCACTCTTTTGTGAAACCCAGTAACTTCTTATGTGCAAATAGGTGGCCTCTGATGTTTAGAGATAGCAAGATGTGAGGTCTTGGGCACGTGCATTCTCTCCTCAATCGGTCCTGGTTAAATCATCTAACCTGGCTGTCTGTCCAACAATGTGTGTTGATCGATGTCGGGTGGGCGGTGCCGATCGATGTTAGCCTTTGGTGAAATCTTTAGATCTTTTCCCGAAGTGTACTGATCATCATCAAGCTTCATCTCCAACTCCTGATCCATATCTTCAATATTTTCCTCCAGCTCTAAGAAGTCTTCCATATTGACTTTCCTACTTAAATCCAAATACCCAAGTTGTTATCTATCCTCTACCTCCAAAAGATCTCCCACGGTGATTTCTCTATCTACATCTAGGGCATGATAACAACTTGATACATTGGTGATCTTTAGTGTTGAGTCTACAATGGCCTGAAGACAACTCAAACTTTCATGGATGTCAAGTGGTGTCGATCGACAACAGGGGTTATTGTTGACCGATGCTGAGGTCTTAGTGCCGATCGATGTTGATGTGTTAGTGTCGATCGATTCTGAGGTCGGATCGATAATATCAGCTTCTTCTGCTCTTCTTGGCTCTCCAAATCCATGATGTCCATCATAGATTTTATCTCAGTCTTTAGTGTAATTTTCTTCTTGGCATGAGTGTTCAGTTCGCCCTTCTTCTTCTGCAAACCTTCAATGAGCCTGTATATCCTTTCAATATTCTTCCTTTCTTTAGTTGCTTCAGCATCATCATTTGTAGAGGAAGGTTCCTTCAATATCCTCCCAAAAGGTTAGAGATCTTAGCTAATGTTGACCAAGCCAGCTAGATGCACTCCCATAGAGAGTGTGAGGGAAAATCTTACAGAGTAAGTATTCTTCAGAGTACCCATACTTCTTAGTATCCACGATTTTATCCATAAAAACTTCGATGTGTTTTCTTGGATCCTCGTGAGGAAGGTGAAAAAGGTGTTGACCTAAGAAATCGTTACAGAGAGGGTGCAGCTCAAACTCATCATCTCCAGCAACAGAAATTGCATCAAAGACTACAACCTCCTGTGTATGAATCATTTGTCCTCTGTTGTTTCGGGCGCGACCTTCTTCTTCTCGCAAGATCCCATTCTTATCATACTAAGGTACAAGTACTTTAATTTCCTCTGTCTTCTCGCAGATGGCATCGATCGATGCTGAGGTCTTAACGTCGATCGACATCATTGTGTTGGTATCGATCGACGACGACGTGCTAGTGTCGAACGATACTTGCTTATCTTCACTGTTGATCGCTGCCTGGAGGGTGTCGACTGCCCTCTTAGACTTCTGGATCGTGGGTGAATCAGTAGACTCTTTCTTTGTAGAGCCAAAAAATCCTCTTCTCAACGCTTATTGGTACTAATAAATATGTACCTGAAACAAAAGAAAAGCAGAGTAGAGTAAGTAATACTAAAAATAAAAACCTAGACGAAATCCAACACCTAGTCTAATGGTGATCTGAGCCCCCGCCAAAGGCGCCAAATTTGATTTGCTCAAATTACTCCAAGATAAACTCTTTCAAATAAGAGATCGATTGCAGTACTTAAGGATAGTATCCACAGAGACTCGATATCTCACACAATAGACTTGAGTTTCAGACTACGCTAGGTCAGATAATATAGAGTGATAAATAATAAACCGAGTAAATCAAGGAGTTGTTTGATAGAGGAAGGATTGCTAGACTTAGGGTTTCATTTAGGTAATCAGGAATATAGTGGATAGAAGCTAAGTGGTATTAGTCATAGAACTCAATATCTAATATAAAAGATGACTAGTTCTCACTGCGAGTCTAATCTATTAACTAAGTCTTTGCTCTAACTCTCGTTGTGAACTTGGATTGACCGTCGATCTACGCTATTGAACTAGCATCGTTCGATGGTCGCTAAAGTCAAGCATTACGACCTAATTTGATATGTTCACTAGGTTCATCGATCAACTCTCGTTTGTTTCTAACAACCTAGCTCAGCTAGATTATATTCAGGTAATAGACCATGCTCTCGCTTGCGCCTAACTATCCTATGATCAGGTTTCTAGTTAATTACTCCAGAAACCAGCATTAATAAAATTCCTATTGATTGATCTAATAATCATCCTAGTAGTTCTATTGTGTGGCTAATCCATCAAAACCCTAGAAAACCTAAACCTAGGAGATGGATCTACTTAGACATGATAGTTGTAACAGAAATCATAGATGAATAGAATAGAAAGCAATACTATAAATCAATAGAAAGAAATACTATAAATCAATAGAAAACCAAAGAAGTTATAGGGAGACTCTGAAGGAGTTCCTGTCTTCTCTCCTAACCTAGAACTATGAATATAATAAAGCTTGTTGCCTCCACAATGGCATATAAACACATAAATAGGGTTTAAAGTCTTGCAAGGGTGTTCTGGTAATTTATGATGGCTTCTGGACTTAAGTCGGCCATAAAACAAGTCAGGCTTGTCTTCTGGGATCACCGTCGATCGACACCAAGGCTGGACCGTCGATCGACACTCATTCATCTTCTCGACAGCTTCCTCTCGCGAGGTAGGCAAACCACACTTCAGTAAATCAGGCATACCTTTAGATCTAACCGTTAGATGGACCTCACATCGGTGCTATTTGAAAGCTAACTCAAATCTGTATCTTGTGTCAAAATCTCATTAAAATCTCACAATAGTAATATTTCCATAAATAGATAAACTTCTGACGCATCTGCGCAGTTTTGCATCTCAAACAGCTCTAGAATTACCAAAGTACTCCAGAACATACCTGAATTTGAAAACACTCTAATAAAACTCTAGAAACATATAATAAAATATAAATAGGATTGATATCATGGCCTAAAAGTGTTAAATATCAGACCCTATCAATTATAGAGGATAAAAGCTAAGGGTATTAGTCATAGAACTCGATAGCCAATATAAGAGACGACCAGATCTCGCTGAGAGTCTGATCTATCGACTAAGTTTTTGTTCCAACTCTCATTGTGAATTCGGATTGATTGTAGATTTACGTTATAGGACGAGCATCGATCGAGGGTCACTTGAGTTAAGCATTAAGACGTAGTTCGATTAATTCTCTAGAAATAATTAGATCAACTCTCGTTGGTTCTAGCAACCTAGCTCAACAGGATTAATTCTGGTATTGAACCTACTCTCATAGTTGTCAAAACCCTAAGATCAGATTTCTATTTAGCTACTCTAGAACACAAGCAATAAACACAATTCTGTTTATAGATCTAATAATCATCATAGCAGTTCTATTGTTTGGCTAATTCATAAATACCATAACAAACCCTAAATTTAACAAGAGAATTACTTATGCATGATAGTTCTCACCTAAATCACAGATGAATAGAACAGAAAGCAATAATATTAATCAATAGAAAACCAAAGGAGTTCCAGGAGGACTCTGAAGGAGTTCCAGGAGGATTCTGAAGGAGTTCCAGGAGAACTATGAAGGAGTTCCTCCCTTCTCTCCCAAACCTAGTGATATGCGTGTTTTTATTGTTCTAACAGTGTATAAATATCCTAAACAAATAACAATCAAATTAACCCTAGTCTTAACACACAAATAGTACTCTTGCCAAAAGAGATCAGGTGTAGTAATTAGGATCGAATCCACAGAAAGCAACGGCACACAATAGATTTCGTATTTCTAAAGATTAAGCTAGGTGAATATATATATTGGTGGCAAATAATCAGTTAAGGAAATATTTCATATCAAAAAGTAGAGATACAATATGGAAATATGCTAATAATGTGAATATGGAAATAATGCAAATATGAAAATATTCTAATAAACTAACTTGATGCAAATGTAAATATGCTAGATCTAGGGTTTCAAACCTAATGGATTATAGTGGATAAGAAGTACAAATATGTAAATATACTAGAACTCAAATATTAACTATTCTGACCCTTTTAACTCCAACTCTCTTATGCGAGCAAAAGAAAAGATGGTGAAATCAGAAGGAAGTGTGAACGAGATTTTATAACTCCACCAGACTTATTAGACCAGCTCTCGCATTTGCCTAACAGCCTAGTTTAGTGGAGTCTATTATGGCACAAAACATATTTGGTCCATGTCCTACTTTTGAGATCCTAGTTAGCTACTCTAGAATGCAAGCATTAAACACAACTCAATTAATAGATATTAACTTAACTAGGAATCCTACTTTTTGGCTAATCCATGATTGCTATCATGCAACCCTAAATATATTTGATGACTACTTAGACACAATCAAAGAAAGAACAATATTCTAAATATAATTCATAGATAAAATATTGGAGTTTCAATACAAATCTCCCTAAGGAGTTATGAATCATCTCCTTAAAAGCCTAGAACTATAAAGCTATGTAAGTTGTGTCAAATCTTGCTTACGCTTGTACTTGCACTCTCTTTTAAGCCATTGTTTAGGAAAACAAGCTTTCTTTTATTATATTTCTAGGAGATATAGCCTATTTATGACCAGTTTTAGTCTTAAAGTCGTGCAAAGATATTCTAGTAATTTGTGATAGCTTTTGGGCTTAAGTCGGCCATAAAAAAAAGTCGGGCCTGTCTTTTGGGATCACCGTCGATCGACACCAAGTCTGTACCGTCGTTCAACACTCATTCATGTTCTCGACAGTTTCCTCTCGTGAGGCAGACATAATACTTTTCAGAAAATAGGGCTAACTTTAGATTTAACTGTCAGATGGACCTCAACCCGGTGGCATTGGAAATCTAACCCAAAGCACTATCTTGTGTCAAACTATCAGCTCAATAAAACAGTGGGAAGATCTCCATACATAGATAAACCTTTGACGCATCTGCACAGTTTTGTATCTCAAACAGCTTCAGAATCACCAAAGTATTCTGAGACGTACTTGAACCTGAAATCACTCTAATACAACTCCAGAAACATATAATAAACTCTAAATAGGGCTCATATCATGGCCTAAAAGTGTTAAATATCAGATCCTATCATCTTCCCGCCTCATTTGATGGTGATTATGGCTACCAGGGACATTATTTGGATATCTAGGCGTGGAACCATCAAAGGTGTTTGGATTTATAGCTGCATCCTTCAATGGGGATTTCCTATGTACCCTTCAGTGAGGAATCTTACCATAGGCCGAACCATGTTTAGCAAGTTAATTGTCTATAGGCCGAACCATGATCTCTAGACGTCCATAGGCCGAACCATGATCTCTAGACGTCCATAGGCCAAACCATGATCTCTAGACGTCCATAGGCCGAACCATGGGGGATTTCCTTTGTACCCTTCAGCAAAAAGTCAAGGTTTTGTATAAGATTATATGAATCTTACCATAGGCCGAACCATGATCTCTAGGCGTCCCCGCGTCTGAGTAACTACCACCGGGAGTAATAGCCCAGCCTGAGCCAGGAGTCGGTGCTTATGCCCGTGAAGGAGGACTTCCCGACTGGGAACAAGTGCCAAGCAAAAAAAAATTAACTCACAATCAGCACCAAACTACGCATATCACCTACAATAATAAGCAAAACAATAGATGGATAACTCTTACTTGAAATTGAGGACTCGTTCCCCAAGATCCTGGATTTCATTTTTCCCAGTTATCCCTTATGCCATAACAACCACAACATGAGAGATATTAAAAAGTCTATTCTTCGATCAAGATTCACCATTCTTATAATATCGAACCCGAGGCTATGTTTATGTAACATAACGGACAACATTGATAAAAATTATTACAGCGTTGAAGAGACAACAGAGAGATTTGTTTGAACCGAGTTTGGTCGGTTAGTACCTAAGAGACCTAACTTGTTGGTAAGTTGTTTTGAAGACGTTTTTTACTAGACCGAGAAAGAATTTTTTTTATATATATAGTACGGATTAATCCGTGCTACGCGCGGGACTTCATTGATTTTCAAATGTTAAATATATAACTATTCTTTTGAATAATGTATTTTGAATTGTATTTTCATATTAAAATTATTTTATTGTAATGTTTATGTGAATATTTTTTGTGATGTTTGAATTTGTGTTGTTCGTATACTTAACCTAAATGATATTGAAATTTAACAATTTATTGCTTTCTGAAAATAGAAAATAATGATATATCAAAACGTATCTAATACTTGTTAAATAATAGTAAATGTATATTACAATAATTATATGTAAATAACCATTTATTGTTTTTATTTTATAAATCTTAAATAATTTTTATTTAACAAAATTATTCATATATAATATAATAGTTTAAGTCTAGAAGATTAATCTATATATATATATATATTATCTATAATTTTTAAAAACTAATTTATGATATTATATATCGAATAACTGAATAAAAATCTGACTTTATTATCTTGAAAGTAAATATTTATATTTTTCATGTTATATTCACCAACTCCATCATTGATCTTTACAACTCCCTATGTTTTTAAATAATTTTAGTTTTAAATAATAAACGAATTTAATAAATTATACTATAATGTTCTTCAATTGAAAACTCTCTAAGAATTATTTTTAGCATAATATTACTATTAGTCAATTTAAGTTATTTTAAGCATAATATATGCTAAACAAAACTAAATTATATTTACAATATAACCATCCTAAACCGTCTAATAAACCAAGAACAATCTAAACCAACATGAACCAATACCTGATGTGACGGGAAAGGAAGTGTTTTGGGATAAACGCTTGGATGGTTGTTGATTGTAATGGTTTGATCATGCAAGAGTTAGTAGGAATATTAAGAATAAAATTATGGATTAAATTAATTTAAATTTGTAGGAATACCTTTGAGTCTATGAGGAGCAATTCAACTCCCATGAGTAGGTTTGCCTTTGGATGTTGCAGGCTTTCCAGCAATGAATCAACCTAACAAAAAGTTCATTGTGACAAAAATCTCTTTTAAAGTCATCAAAGGCTTTCGGGATGGCAAGAGTTAATGGTGGAGCCCTTTTTTTTGCTAGAATTCTTAGTTTTCTTTGATAGGTGTGAGGTTGATGTTGATAGAATAATGGTTTTTAGGGACTTCTTTGATGTAAAATTATACATTTTTTGTTTAATGTGGTATTTCAATTTTTATATCATTTATTACTTATTTATTTATTTTAACATTTTAATATAAATATTTAATCTACTATTTCGAGTTTTAAATTTTTACATATATTGTGTATTTTCATTTTAGACTTTCTTATATAAAACAACGTATTTCCATTCTTTATACTTTCTATTTACTTAATATATATATATATATATATATATATATATATATATATATATATATATTACATTTAAGACAAATGTTTAAATCTTGATCTAATTTTTCCATTTTTAAAAATATGTGCTTAATTATTACTATTATTTTTGTATATCTATATATATATATATTTAAATTTTAAATTTTCTATTAATGTTTAATATAATATTTTATTTTTAAATTTTTGTATTTACTTATTATTTATTTTTCCTTATATTGTGTATTTCCATTTCTTCTACTTTCTATTTACTTAATATCTATATTTTACATTTTAAGATAGATGTTTAAATCTTAATGCAATTTTTTTCCATTTTTTTATTGTGTATTTAAATTTCTTATACTTTCTTTTTACTTAATATCAATACTTTACATTTTAGGATAGATGTATAAATTTTAATGTACTTTTTCATTTTTAAAAAATGTTTATTTACTCATAGTATATATTTACTTAACATCTATATTTTACATTTTAATATAGATGTTTAATGCTTCATGTACCTTTTCCATTTTTTTAAATTGTATATTTACTTATTATTATATATGTTATTTGTGTATTATATTTTTACATTATTTAGTTATTATTTATTTTTCCTTGTATTATGTATTTCCAAGTCTTATACTTTCTATTAACTTAATATCTATATTTTACATTTTAAGATAGATGTACATATTATAGATGTTTAAATCTTAATGTACCTTTTCCATTTTTTTTAAATGTGTATTTCCATTTTTTATACTTTCTATTTACGTAATATCTATATTTTAGATTTTAAGATAGATGTTTAAATCTTAATATACTTTTTCATTTTTAAATTGTGTATTTACTTATATTATATATTTACTTAATATATATATTTTATATTTTAAGATAGATGTTTAATGCTTAATGAAACTTTTACATTTTAAAAAATTGTGTATTTACTTATTATTTTATATTAATTCATATATTATATATTTTCCTTATTATATATATAATTCGTATATTATATATTTACATTATTTATCTATTATTTATTTTTTTCTTATATTGTGTAAACTATAATGTTTAATGTAGTATTTTCATTTTTTATGTTGTATATTTAGTTATTATTTATTATTTTTGAAATTATATATAATGTTTTTGTTTTTTTATAAAATGGTAATGTTACATTATGGAAATAAGCAATCTTTTTTTTAGTGAAAAATGATCATCTTACATATGTTTAATGTAGTTTTTCCATTTTTATGTTATATATTTAAAATATAAAATTAGATTTTATGCCACGTGGCTTCTTTTGAAAGAGGGTTTCAATGTTGATGTGGACGCTTTATGGAGCTTCAAAAGGTCCATTTTATTAGTATAGATTAAAAGAGAGAGCAACAAAGAGGATGCCGATGGTGGGTTCCCAAATCCTAATACAACTTGGTAGCTCTAAGATGTAATTTCTAACCTTAGCCGTTTTGGTCCAGCCAAAAAACTACCCCTTTCCTTTGTCCTCTCGTCCTTTTTTATAAGTTGTCTCCCTTTAGGGTTCCCCAGGTCGAGTCGCTTAATGAGCCTTAATTGAATGGGCCGACTATTCGTTCGGACGAGTAGCCGTCTGTTTTCCCGGCCCAGCCGGATCCGCGCGGTTCGGCGACTGAGAGGTACTCGAGACGAGGTGTGCATCCGCTCTGTGTCTTGATCGGCAAGCCGAGTTATGTCCAAACGTCTGGGCCTATCGGGCCAGACCGGCTATTTCATGGATCTTGTAAGGGGATGAAATCCACCTCCAATAGCAAGCCCCCCCAAATCCATCGCTAATTGGCGTTAGATGATCTCGATGGTTTATAATCACCGGTTCGAAATAGCTGGGTTGGTGCGACAGACCGGTTGCTACATGTGTCCCGTTTTATTTTGATACATTTACTCGGCAGGTTATTATATGCCGAGTTCTCGAATTTGACTGATCAGGGGATGTGTGCTGGTCCGGCAAGTAAGTGTTTATTGTTCGGGGGTATAGCATACCTCGTAGGGATGCCTTCTGCAAAATCCCTCCTCCCCTTTTCTTTTGGTTGGTGACTATAGTCATCGGTAATAGAAACGCCCGAGACGCGAAAATCTGATGAAACGAATCCCATTTACGCCTGAGGGTCGGCTGACCGCCAAAATCTAGCTCTCGTGGAAAGGAGTCAAAGGGTTTTTGTGGCCAGGCCCATTTACGCGGGAAGTCAAAGGGTCGCAAGCTTTGTAGGCGCTTTGAGGCCCAACTAGGCCTCTTCTAGCCCTAATGATGACCCGCGGGAACCGCGCCGCCCTCTCCGCTTATAAATAGAGGAGCCCCCTTTCATTCTCCTCATTCTTCTCTGCGTTTACAGGTACCCTCCCTTTCTCTCCCTACTTTCTCACTCTACTTTCTCTCTCTAAATAGTGTTGTAGGATATAGTTGTATCGCGGTTAGGATGCGTTCGTCGAGTAAATACTCCCAAGAAGAAAAGGGAAAGGCAGTGGCTGCTGATTCGGACCTAGCGAGAGACGTGACGACAAGTGATCCTCTTGATGATTTTAACGTAGTGCATCGAGATTCCCTGATGGATGTGGCCGGTCTCGACATGGCGCAAAGGATGTTAGTAATCGACGCCGAGAGACAGATCAGGAGCGAAGATGATGGTAATGCTGCAGTGGAACTTCTTGGCGATGCTCGGGTGCGAGCGACAGATGCTAGATCAGTCGCGTCCCGTCCATTAAGAAGGAGGCGAACTAGATCGGTAGCAGTTAATTTGGCGAGGAGGAGGCGAGTCACCGAGATCACTCCTGAGGATCGTTCCACTTTCGCCCCGTGGCAGTATATCGGCGATGGGAATTTCAGAAGGATGCCTGACATACCCGAAGAGAGGATGCGCTCAACAGACGTTGAAGGGAAATCGTGGGAGGGAGTTCGGGCGACAAGATCGACTCCTGACACGGTACAACGGCTGCTGATGGACTGCAACACAGTCGGGGTGACGTATCTGATCCCGAGAAAGGAGAAACGCCCCTGGTCTCCCTATGTTGGCTATCAGTGCGTTTACGAGTCCTATTTTCAGTAGGACACTAGGCTTTGGTTTCTGATTCCTCGATTAATAACTGTGTACGCATTCCGTTGGAGGGTTGCCATTTGCCAGTTCTTAAACGGCTCGTTCCGTTTGGCAGTCGCGCTGCTGGTGATGGCTGCAGAGATCAGGGTGTCTTTGTGTCCTCGGGCATACGAAGAGTTGACATCAGTTAAGCTCATGCCCGATGGTCTTCTCTCGGTGAAGATGAGGCCGAAATACAACATCATTACCGGACACCCGAACAAGACGCAGAACTGGAAGAGCTTATATTTCTACGTTAAGTCCGACGAGCATGCATTCATCGACCCGCCAAACGATGACTTTCGCGTTCTTTGGAACGAACGTATTGGTAGATTGTCGTACCCAATATCTCGGTTTCCGTATGATTTTAACTATGTTTTCGTTTTTTTGTGGGCAACTGTTCACCCATACCTGACCGGCGTCCCATGAACCTTCTTCGCCAACGCTCGAGCGTTAGTTGAGCTTGGACACAGCAAGGGGCCCGACATTAGCGAGGATAGGGTTCGTCATGCTTTGGATCGCCTTGATAGAGGTAAAAGCTTTTCCTCGCTCATTTTTTATATTAGCTACTTATTGTCGTTATTGTTTTTGACAAGGTTGGGACTCGTTTCGCGCAGGTGACTGGGAGTCAAACGTGCCTTGCCCTCTTCGATCCGGTAAGAAGAGATCGTCCCTCTTTTCAAAAGCGGAGCAGCGAGAAATCGACCGTGCCCTGAAAATGAAGGAAATGTCAGATCTTTCCGTCGTCATTGAAGATAAATTTTCTTCCAAAGCCGGTCTCCTGAGGGCTCTGGACGGGTTTCGACTCGATGGTATGATACCGGAGAATCCTGGCCTTGAGTTCTGCCCTTGCCTCGAAGGTTCAAAGGTTTCCCGACCGACTGCCAAGGAGATACGGTCGCCCACCAAAGCTCGGAAGAGGGCCCGAGAGGATTCCCCTGGAAGCGGTGATAGATCAGGTGGGCCAGCAGAGGAAGCGCGGCTCGAAGGGCCAGCGAGGAAGAAGAGGAAGAAACACCGATCATCCGAGCAACGCCCTGAGACGGACGAGAGGGGGATTCCATTCCTACAGGATGAGTCTCTTGAGGGCTTGGCCGAAGGAGGTTCGGGCGATGGACCGATTGTTTCGTCAGGTGGTGCATCCGTGCATGGCCCTCAAGTTGAGAAAGAGGCCGTTCTCGACCAAACCTCGGAGAAGAGGAAGAAGAGGAAGAAGGGGAAGAAATCTGACTCGAGGGCCCCGGTCGACACATCCGCGGAACCTGTTCGTGGGGCCGGTGCACACAAAGAGTCTTGTGAGGTTCTTGAAGGTCCTTCGTTAGTGCGCGGGGATGGGATTCGCGCTCTTATCGATCCTGAAAGGAGGGCAATAACGCGGAAGCTAAAGCACCCTTTCCCGGATACAATCAGTTACGCTTACGATGCTAACACTCCGTTCGTGTGTGATGGTCCCGAGTGCACGGCTTTATTCCACCAGATAAAGGGGAGTTCCGACGGCATGCCAGCGGTTGAGATCTCGTGTTCAAGGAGGCGTACATTGATGGTAATCGGTCTCTCTTGCGATTAGCTTTTCTCGGTTTCACCTTATCCTGACCTTGCTTTCACGTAGGCCATCGGCGGGATGAAATTTCTGGTTGGACGGTATGACACTGAACTGAAGGCTACTTTCTCTAAGCTTGGGGAGGCTCAGGAGAAGGAGAAAGCCGAGAAGGCGCGAAGGCTCGTATTTAAAGAGAAGGTGAAGGTTGGCCTCAACGGGGCTGCTCGGGAGCGTGACGAAGCTTTGAGTCGTAGTGAGCTTCTGTCTAGGAGGGTCGAAGATGCCGAAAACATGCTCGGGATCACCCGGGCCGAGATGGAGAAGCTTGTAAGCGAGAACAAGGACTGGGAGATGGAAATGTCCAAGCTTGAACAGGAAAAATCCAAGATTATCGAGGCGCATGCGAGGGAGGCTAGTCGCCTTAGGAGCTCTCGGATTTACGAAGTTACCTGCGAAAGAGCTAGGGTGCAGGCTGCCATGACTGCCAAAGCCGGCTATCGGTTTTATCGCGTCCGCGGGTGGATCAGCCGCTCCGAGCCCTTTGATGAAGCGCGTTTCTTCTACAGCAAGGCTTTCAGAACGCGGAAATGCCTCCAGATGATGCAAAGGAGGGGGGACGACATCGCGCAGGAACGGGTTGACTTCTTCCAAGAAGAAGAGAATAAGTGGAAGGAAGAAGCCGCCCGTTTGTCGCTCGGTCAACTCGCGGAGAGTGACCTGCGTCTGTCTCCCTTGGATCTTCCATCGAGGTTCCTGGACAAAGGGCTCCTCGCCATTTTGGAGGCCAAGTTCTTGGAGGATCGACAGTTCGGCCCATATGGTTCCAACGTCGGGCTGGTCGGTGCTGAGTCGGTTGCTTCCCTTCGTACCCCATCTCGTTCCTCTGAAAGTAATTCTGATGATGAGGACGATGATCCTTTGAGCCTCGGGGAATTGCAGGGCCAGTTGGAGACCGACAAGGCGAGATCCATGGACGAGGGATTTGAAAAGCAGCACAGCGCGGTCCTCAGATTTTGGTAGTGGATCCCTCTTAGGAATCCCTAGATGACGATGAGGCCCCTGTCGAAGATCCGGCTGTGGTGTTATTGCGTTGCAGTTTACTCGCTTCTTGTTTTTATTTGTATGTCGACTCTTGTTCGGAGAAAATATATTGCAAGTTGTTCTTTTGATATCTCGGTAATCCGTAGTGAACCTCCGTAGCTTGGGCTTCCTCTTGCTTATTACTCAACTTGATTTTCCACCTTACGAGAAAGTCGGATTTTCAAGATGTCTTAACAACAGCCATACCAAGTTTCGCGAACTTTGCTCTAATCCTAAGTAAATCACTGTAGGGATTTTAGAACTTTGATTAGCGTGAAGTCATCACTCGGTTGTTTTGGCAAATCGCCGCTTAGGTTCGTATTCGAGCTCCTACTCGACGATTCAGGTAAGTTGCTGTAGAGACTTAGAATTTGTTTGTCGCGAGTTTTTACTCGCAAATTCAGGTAAGTCGCTGATGGATTTAGAATTTGTTTATCGCGAGTTTTTACTCGCAAATTCAGGTAAGTCGCTGACGGACTTAGAATTTAGTTTGTCGCGAGTTTTTACTCGTCAATTCAGGTAGGTCGCTGAAGGACTTAGAATTTTTTTCGTCGCGAGTTTTTGCTCGTAAATCCAGGTAAGTCGTTGACGGACTTAGAGTTTTGTTTGTCGCGAGCTTTTACTCGTCAATTCAGGTAAGTCGTTGACGGACTTAGAATTTTTTTTCATCGCGAGCTTTTACTCGTCAATTCAGGTAAGTCGCTGACGGACTTAGAATTTTTTCGTCGTGATTTTTTACTCGCAAATTCAGGTAGGTCGCTGACGGACTTATAATTTTGTTCGTCGCGAGTTTTTTCTCTTAAATTCAGGTAAGTCGCTGACAGACTTAGAATTTTGTTTGTCGCGAGCTTTTACTCGTCAATTCAGGTAATTTGCTGACGGACTTAGAATTTTGTTCATCGCGAGCTTTTACTCGTCAATTCAGGTAAGTCGCTGACGGACTTAGAATTTTTTTTGTCGCGAGCTTTTACTCGTCAGAAAATTATGTTCGCCTTTCGAACGATGGAGTAACTTGTTCTCTTTCCGCGTTAAAATAGTTCATGGCATTCGGTTGGCCAAACCTCCATTGAGCTAACTAACGGGAGGAATAATTATCAACTCGTCCAATCGTGATTGATTTATCCCATCCCTTGGGGTATGGGTTTGGTCGGGACATGCCTGTTATTGGTCGAGAGTACCAATTAGGTCCAAAGTACAACACGTAGGTGTGTTACCTGGCCATATGCCCCTCTTTTTTTAGTATTTTTGTATAGCTGGACCCCCGGAGGGGCTGCCTACGTACCCTGGCAGGGATCAAGCCATTCGTAGTTCGTTTGCACCGAGAAGAAGTGACTAGATGAGTGCATCTACTGGTTGACGAGTAAAAGTGACTCGTGACGAGTCACGAGTGCATTTACTAATTTTTTAAAACGTAGAATCGCTTGAAGTGCATGGAATTCCATGCCCTTGGAACGAGTTCGCCGGACGAGGTTGTGAGTCGGTAAACTCCGGGCTTGATGACTTGGGAGATCTGATATGGTCCTTCCCAGTTGGGTCTGAGTTTGCCTGCTTTCCATTCCTTCGTATTTTCAAAAACTTTTAGCAGGACCAAATCGCCAAGTTCGAGAGGTCGGGATAGGACCTTCTTGTTGTAGTAGCTTTCGATTTGATGTTGATAATTGTGGACGCAGAGCAGTGCTTGGTCGAGCCTTTCCTCTATCGCGTCTAGCGCGTCCAAAAGCATTTCTTGGTTAAGTTCGACATTTTGTGGTATCGCGGATCGGCGCAAACTCGTTACGTTTACTTCTGCCGGGGCCATAGCTTCGACGCCGTAGGCGAGCGAGAAGGGCGTTGTTTTAGTCGCTCCCGTCGGTGTCGTTCGGTGCGACCAGAGGACCCTGTGTAGTTCGTCCGCCCAACGCCCTTTTTAAATCGAGTTGTTTCTTTATACCGTCTATGATGGTCTTGTTGGTCGCTTCCGCTTGACCGTTGCTCTAGGGATAACTTGGGGAAGCTTTGTTCAGGCGAATTTTCCATCTATCGGTAAACTCGCGAAACTTTCCTGAGGTAAATTGGGAACCATTGTCGGTGATGATTTCGTAAGGGAGACCATGCCGACAAATGATATTTTTCCACACGAAGCTTTGGACTTCGGAATCTGTGATTGCGACAAAGGAGTCAGCCTGAACCCATTTCGTGAAGTAATCAGTAAGGACCAAGATGAAGCGGCGCTGTCGAGAATTCGGCATTGGTCCGATTATGGCCATTCCCTATCGCATGAATGGGTATGGGGCCGTCATGGTCCGTAAGGTTTCTTTCGGACAATGTATCGTTGGAGCGTGACGTTGGCAGGAATCACAGTGCTGTATGTAGAGATGTCAGTCGGAATTCATGGTGGGCCAGAAGAATCCGAGATTCTTTATCTTTAGAGCCAAGGCGCGTCTGCCCGCGTGGTTCCCTGCAGAACCCTGATGCGTCTCGGCCATGACCAGCTCGGTGTCCTCCCCATGAAGGCATTTCAAGAGGACTTTGTCGGCAGTGTAGCGGTAGAGGGCTTCGTTGGTGAAAACGTAATTGGAACTACGCGTTTTCAAACGTCGCGTGGCCCATTTGTCAGCGGGTAGTACACCATGCCTAAGGTAATCAGTCAGTTTGGTTTGCCAATATGGGAGAAAATGCTCTCCTCGTTCCGGGGAGGCGTCGGGCGGTTCGTCCGAGACACTAATAGGTTTATTGGCGATTACGGTGACAAGCTCTGACCCGTTTCTAGTCGTTCAAATGCTTTGCTTGTTGATGTGATAGATTGGTATTGTTCACTCGACCTGGTCCCCTCGGGGAACCTTGATAAGTTCGAAGAAGTCGAATTCTTTTGCTAACGTGTGAACGAGTTTTAAGTATGCATCCATCCTATCATTCCTGGTGTCGTAGTCTCAACTGAACTAGCTTGTGACCAGTTGGTAGTCGCAGTAGGTGCTGAGGCGCTATGCTTTAACTGACTTAGCTAAGCGAAGTCCGGCGATTAATGACTCGTATCCTCCTCATGTTAGAAGCGGCGAATCCAAAGCTGAACGATTGCCGAATTAATTCGCCTGTTGGTGACTGTAGCTGAACTCCGGCCCCAGAGCCTTTACTCATCGAGGATCCGTCGACGTGGAGGATCCAATTCTGGCTCGGTAGGATGAGGTCTTGTTCTAATTTTGGAGAGAGCTCTATCAGGAAGTTGTCCAAGACTTGAGACTTGGCCGCAGTATGGTTCTTGTAGATTATGTCGTGCTAGCTGATTTAGATAGCCCACTTGGAAAGTATGCCTGATTGGTTGGTGTTCTGCATGACGGTGCGTAAAGGTTCGGTGCTGAGAACTTTGATCGCGTGCGATTGAAAATAAGGACGTAACTTTCTCGCACAAGTAACGACTGCAAGAGCCATTTTCTCGAGAGTTGGGTACCGTGTCTCGAGGTCTGTCATGCGTTTGCTGGTATAGAACACGGGCTTTTGATCCCCCTATCTTCCTTGATTAGAACGCTGCTCACGGCTGTCGAGGATACTGCGATGTATTGCGAGAGAATATCTTCGTTCTCGGGTTTTGAGAGTATGGGAGGCGTAGTCAAATACTGTTTGAGTTGTTGGAATGCTTCCTCGCACTTGTCATCTCAAATGAACTTGTTCTTTCCCCTGAGTAGGTCGTAGAAAGGTAGACACTTGTCAGTTGATCGAGAGATGAATCGGTTTAAGGTGGCGATCCTTCCAGTTAATCGCTGTACTTGTCGACAGTTCCTCGGGATAGGATGATTGAGTATTGCTGATATTTGCTTATGGTTTGCTTCGATGCCTCGTTGAGTGGAGATGTAACCTAAGAACTCTCCTGAGGTAACCCCAAAGGTGCATTTAGCCGGATTAAGTTTCATGCCGTACTCGTTAAGTGTGCGGAAGCAATCTTGCAGGTGCTTCAGTTGGTCAGTCGCATGAAGCGACTTAACTAGCATACCGTTGATGTAGGCCTCCATTGTTATCCCGAGTTTGTCAGCGAACATCCGGTTCACTAGCCTCTGATACGTTGCTCTGACATTTTTGAGGCCGAAAGGCATCACCTTGCAGCAGTATGTTCCTCGATCCGTGATAAATGCTGTTTTTTCTTGATCGTCGAGATGCATCACTATCTGATTATAACCGGAAAAAGGCGTCCATAAACGTCAACAGCTCGTTTCCCGCGGTAGATTCGACCAACCGTTCGATATGGGGAAGTGGGAAGCTATCCTTCGGGCAAGCTTTGTTCAAGTTGGTGAAATCGACACAGACGCGCCATTTGCCGCTCTTTTTCCTTACTACCACTGGGTTGGCTAACCATTCCGGGCAACAAACTTCCGTGATGGACCCAGAACCGAGTAGGCGGTTGACTTCTTCGTTTACTGCCTTGGATCGCTCAGGGCCGAGCTTGCCTTGCTTCTGTCGGATAGGTTTAAAAGTCGGGTCGACGTTCAGCTCGTGTGTGGTGATAGTCAGGTCAATGCCTTTCATATCAGACGTAGTCTAAGCGAAGGTGGAAGTGTTCTGCTGGAGAAATGATGTAATTTTATGTCGCATTTCCTCGGATAGGTAGGCGCCAATGCGTACGATCCTGCTGGGGTCGTCGCTATCGATTGTTATCTCAAGGACTTCTTCTTTCTCCTGGCGTACTTTATGGATTGACTTCGACACCGAATTGACGTGGGGAGAGGACCGTTGGAGTTTAACTGTTGCAATTAGAAGATCAAGGGCTGCTTGTTGGTCGCCTCGGAGGGTGCATATCTGGCCGTCGGGCCCTGGGAATTTGACGCATTGGTGATAAGTTGATGATACGACTCGTATGGAATGTAACCAAGGGGTTCCGAGGATGGCGTTATACAGCGTTGTGGTGCCGATCACAGAAAGTTTGACCAACCTTGTGACTCCGTTCGCGTATACTGGAGTCGAATTATGCCCAGCATTTCTTCGGACGATCTGTTGAACCCGGTCATGGTTCAGGAAGATGGTTTTACATCGCGAATATCAATCCCCATCTTGTCAAGCGTATTCCGGAAGATTAGGTCGACTGAGCTACCGGTATCTATCAGAATCTTGGTTACTTTTCATTTGCCGATTCCAAGTTCGACGAGAAGTGGATCATTATGCGGTATGTGAACGTCGAGCGCATCCTCGGGGGATAAGACGATTGGCGGATCGCTCTCTGGTTTGAGTGGCCATTTTGTAGAGGTGGGCGCATGTCGCCTATGATCTTTCACAGAGCGACCTGAATCGCCGCATGGCGGTGAGCCACCCATTATTACGTTTAAATGTTCCACTCGAGAGATCCATTTTGGGCTGATCAGTGTACGTAGGTCAAAGGTTGCATTATTGTCGTCCGCAGTTAGCTCATGGCGAGAACTTCGGTTGCGGAGTTTATGTCGGAGATCTGACGGCTTGGTGTGGTTAAGTTGAATCCTGAGATCATCCACTTTGGCGTTGAGTTGGCTTCGAAGGACTGAGTCGTCAGGTCGTGCGGTGCGTCCGTCGAGTGAATTCTCCCTCGCGACTTTTCTCGCTCTAGAGGATTCGATCGCGTCCTGTAAGTTGGGGGTAATGTCGCAGGGGTTTTGATCATCCAGTACCCTTCGCTTCAGCCTATCCCTCAGATCTGAAGTGGAGACTCGAGGGTTATCCAATGGGATGCCTGATGCTGAGCTGGGATTGTTTATTTTGACACGCAGTTCCTCTAGATCACGAGGAGTTTCTTCGTCCAACGAGGCATTTTGTCGGGACAATATTACCTGGACGCGTCGTCGGTGTCGCGGTTTCTCTTCCTCATCTGAAGAATCCTCCTTTTCTTTGCTTTTGAGGACGACTTCAGACCTGGGGCTCCTGCATCGCTTCTATACGCCCTTCCCTGTTGCTTTTGTACTTTCCTTTCCTTATTCTTACTCCAGCTTTTGGCGGTCTTTTGCTTGGGCGGCTCAACTTTGGTTGTGCCGTTACTGAAGGACGCCAGGAGCGCTTCGTGCAATTGTTTGCATTCACGGATGTCGTAACCTTTCATTTGATGGTACTCCCAGAATTTGTTTAGATCGATAACGTTGGACGTCCCTGCGGGTGCTTCGGTCTTCTTGTCGGTATCTTTGTTCTCTGGTGGTTGGGGCCAATGGTTCCATCCCTTCCCGCGCACGATTAACGTCGACTCCGGAATTTCTTCTTTGTTAACAACGTAGACGAAGCCTTTCTTGGTGTTGGTTTTATCATTGGCCGAGTGTTGTCGCGGCTCTTGTCGCGATTCTGACGTTTTTTTGCGTCGACTTGGAAGCGTTCTGCCTAGTCATGATCGCGCGAGTATCCTCTTCAATCCTGACAAAGTTGTTGGATCGAGTTATGGCGTCTTGCAGGGAAGTTGTTGGGTTACGGTAGAGGTCGTCTTGGAACTTCGAGTGTATATATAAGGTGTTTATCAGGGCGTCTGGTGCTTGGGATAACTTCCATAAATCCGAGGCGGTTGCTACTTGGCTGGTGAACATTATGTAATGTTTTAAGAACGCGGTAGACAGGTCATGAAAGCTGTCGACGGAATTGTCGGGTAGCTGAGAGAACCAGTTGAGCGCTGCCCCGTCCAGGCTTTCAACGAAGAGCTGACTGGACCCGGCATCCTTCTCGGCATCAGAGAAATTTGCGCGAGCCAGGGCGACGTAAAAGGCACGAACATGATCAGCGGGATATGTGTCTCCTCGAAAGGTTTGTAAACAGATCTTCTCTGTGGGTCGGAGCCGTACATCGTTGATTCTCGTAGAAAAGGGGGTCCAGAGCGTCGCGGCTAGGACTCTGTCGATCTGCGGGGCGGAGCTTGTGACGCGGTGTATTTTAGAATTGATGTCAATAAGCGACTGCTTTAGCTCGGCGATTTCTCGGGATGTTTGCAGATCTGAGCTGTCATTTGGCGTGTTGCGTGGGCGTTCAGCTGCCTCGTCGCCTATTGCGAGAGATGGGTCCTCGTCCGTGGGTTCCCCCTGCTGGTTGGTATCAGTGTTAAAGAGCCTTCTGCAGACGGTGGTCGGGTTGCTTGCGGGACCGGCTAAGGCAGAGGCGATGGCGGCTAGTTGCGCGTTAGTTGCTTTCTGAACCTCCTCTTGCTGTAAGAGGAGGGCCATGATAGTATCCATGAACTCTGTCACGGTTGGTGTGACGACGGCGGGAGCAGGCTCCGGCCTTTCGTCGGAAGCGGTGGAATCGTTGGTCATGCTTTAACGTTACTTCAAAAAGAGCCCCACGGTGGGCGCCAACTGTTTGAACCGAGTTTGGTCGGTTAGTACCTAAAAGACCTAATTCCTCAGTGGGCTATTTTGAAGACATTTTTGCTATACCGGGAAAGAAGTCTTCTTTATATTTATATATATATATATATATATATATTAAAAGAGAGAACAACAAAGAGGATGCCGATGGTCGGTTCCCAGATCCTAATACAACTTGGTAGCTCTCAGATGTAATTCTAACCCTAGCTGTTTTGGTCCAGCCAAAAAAGTCCCCCTTTCCTTTGTCATCTCGTCCTTTTTATAGGCTGTCTCCCCTTAGGGTTCCCCAGGTCAAGTCGCTTAATGGTCCTTAATTGAATGGGACGATTGTTCGTACGGACGAGTAGCTGTCTGTTTTCTCGGCCCAGCCGGATCCGCCCGGTCCGGCGACTGAGAGGTACTCGAGATGGGGTGTGCATCCGCTATGTGTCTCGAGCCCCGAGCCGAGTTATCTCCAAACGACTGGGCCTATCGGGCCAGGCCGGCTATTTCATAGGGCTTGTAAGGGGATGAAATCCACCTCCTACAAGATTGAAGGACTAAAATCTGATATAGACCAAATGGTCAAAAAATAATCTCACACATTCAAAATCTACTAATACTAAGGGCAATAAGCTCAACATCTAGATTTTCTATATCATCTAATAAAATCAGTCAATCATAAAAGAGGTTTTGACATGTCATTTCGATAATTTTTCTTTGTTAACATCAAACACTCATAAAAAACCAACATAAAGACTTTAACTAAATAATAACAGTTAATTTAATTTTTTTTATAGAAACAAATAAATATAGTTAGAGTTGTAATTTAAAAACTTTTAAATAAGAAAATATAATAGAATTTGATTGAAAATATTCTTAAAACTTATGATAAATTATTTTATTGTATATGTTCAAATCATACAAAAAGTAGTGTCTCTTTATAAATCATCAAAAATTATAAATTTTGATAAAATGTAATAAATTAATTAATTTTTGTTGAATAAATGACTTATAATAAGCAAGGTGAATATGAAAATTCTAAATAATATCAACAACCAATAAAAAAGTAACACAAATTGTTGTGGATCCCATCTTTTTGGCTTTCAACATGTTCATTAGATTCAACAACAAATAATTCACGTAATATTTTTACTTTTTTCAACAGTCCTACTGTGAAGATTCAACAGGTTAAAAAATATTCAACGTGTCCATTATAATAAGTTTAATAAAAGTGGTTCTTACATCACTCGAAACAAATCCGAAAATTATCTCTTAATGAGGGAGTTTGCAGGCAAGTTGTTTGCACAAGAGATAAACGAAAAGAAAAATATAGAAAAACGACACTCTATTTATTATTTTATTTTTTATCGAAATTTGGTAATGAACCAACATAAGTGTGAAAATAAAGTCTATAATTAGTTTTACAGTTATTACTTTTTAAATAATGACTTTTGTAAATTTTGCGTTAAACAAAGATTGATGTCAATTTTGAAGGTTGTTATACATACAGTCAAGAGTCATAAAGATATTATAGTCTGTGACTCATATAGATTCTAAATAGCATAAATATTTTCTAATACTATAATTTTAAACTTAATTGTAAGTGAAAAAATGCAAGCTTAGTCCTGCTAATGGTAGATAAACTGTCTCATAAAGACTAACAACACATTATTTTTTGAACGACTACTACTTGCATTAAAATAAAAGTGGTTCTTACATCACTGGAAACAAATCCGACAATAATCTCTTAGCGAGGGAGTCCGCTAACGAATTTTTTGTAAGCAAGATAAACGAAAGGGAAAATACAGAGAAACGGCACTCAATTTATTATTTTATTTATTTTTTGAAATTTGTTAATGAGCCAACATAAGTGTGAAAATAAAGTATAGAATCAGTTTTACAGTTATTACTTTTACATAATGATCTATGTAAGTTTATACACTTTAAATTTATTGTTAAACAAAGATTGATGTCAATTTCGAAGGTTGATATACATACGGGCATGAATAATAAAGATATCATAGTCAGTATTATTAACTCATACATATTGTAAACACCATAAATATTTTCTAATACTCTAATTTGAACTAAATTGTAGGTGAAAAAATGCAAGCTTGGTGATTTAAAGTAAAAATAAATCAATTGCAATCAATAAATATTTTCATAATAACCTAAATATGTAAGATAAAAATATTTGGATAATAACTAAGGTTTAATAAAAAAATTATTCATTTCACATTTGTTCATTATCCCATACAAATTTTAAATAGTAAAAACAATAAATTGTGAGTTTCACTTATATTTAATTCAATTTACAAAATCATATTCAATTTACCATTTATATTTTTGGTAAAATACTATTTATATTTTTATAACATAATGTAATGTATGTTCATTATATATATATATATATATATATATATATATATATATATATTAATTCAATCATATGTGTATAACTTCTGGCGTAGCCCAGGTAAAATCTATAGTTATTCTACATAGACCAAATAAATATAAATTACTATAATAACTTTAATGAAAGTGCATTTTCAACCATTGGATCATCTAATCTTTCTTTTAATTTGAGCCACACGATTTTTCTTGTCTCCATCTCTCTTTCAACTAGGACCCATTTCTTAACCACATGATCATTTTCCCATTGTTCAATCACGGCAACACAATTTCTCTCTCATTTAGATGTGTATAACTAGTATAACTCGTACAACTAAACAAATTAACAAATGATATAACTAATATAACTGGTATAACTGATATATACATTATATAATTGATGTATAGTATGCAATTATTGTAACTGACACGACTACTAAATCATGCTTTCCTATGATATAAACAAACAAATATCTTAGTTGGTTACTGGTGACAAAATGTTATAATTTATGTATAATATGTAACCACAGAATCTTTCTTATCTCATTCTTTCATTCGTCTGGGTATACCTAGTATAACTCGTACAACTCAACATGTTAAATTTTTTTATAACCGGTATATAAGTGTTATAATTTATATATAATATGTAGCTACTATAATTAACACGACTAATAATCATGTTTATATATATAAAATAAACAAACAAATATCCTAATTGGTATATGTTAACAAAATTTCATCTATTTATTTGAAGTTTATTCACTATATTAGCCATATCGTTATGATAAACAAACATATAACATATTTTTACAAAGTTACGAAGTGAAAATATTGGTACAGCCCCTAAACTTAGACATATAAACAATTGATATAGTTTTTATTATATAATAGACAAGTATTACTAGAATAACTGGTACAACTTTGCTTTCTCATAAATTGCAAAACCAATTTAGTATCCCTTATGAGAAAAAGCAATCAAATATCCTAATTGGTATGTACTCATAAAGTTTCTATAAATTTATTTGAAGTTTTGGAAATTTTTTTGAAAATTATAACACAACTCCATAAGTTTACATGATCTACCTTATACTTTTAAAGTTTGTTAACTTGTTTGTCCACTTAATTTTTGGAAAACATACATGAAATATATTTTTACGAAATTGATGATTTCATTGTAATCGGATAGGTATGTAAACATAAATAAGTGGTAAAACTAAGGTAAATGTATTTATTATGTGGTACAATTAATATTTTTCGATTTCACTGTCAAAGTACAACTATGCACAAACTGGTACAACTCAAAAACTAGTACAAATATGTACAGCCGATACAACTAGAACACTGTTACAATTACTTGTTATTTTATTGAGTGTAAATGACTATATTATCCTTAATGTAACTACATTCTCAACCATAGATTATCTCACTTTTCTTTAATCTGAGACACACGATCTTTCTTATCTCTTTCTCTTTTTCGGCTAGGACGCCCTTCCTTTTTTTCTCAACCATAAGATCATTTTTCCCTTGTTCGATCTCGGCCACACGATTTCTCTCATTTGGATGTGTATAACTAGTATAACTCGTACAACTAAACATGTTAACAAATAATATGACTAATATAACTGATACAATTGGTATATAAATTATAGAATTCATGTATAATATGCAACTGGTGTAACTGACACGACTAATAAATCATTTTTCCATATGAAATAAATAAACAAATATCTTAATTGAGTAATGGTGATAAAGTGTAGTCTATTTGATTTGAGAGTTTCAACATTTTGTTCAATTATTACACTACACCATTAATTTTACATTATATACCTTATATTTTAAAGTTTGTTAACTAGATTATTCATATCATTATGAAAAAATAAAGGGTATGCTAGTATAATTGGTACAACTATATATTATTTACCAAATGGAGATGTGGTTTCTCTATTGCGGTTCTGAGTATGCTTGGTTGGATTTGATGAGGACCATTGTGGACACCACCGTCGAGCTTCCTCTTTACCAAGACTTCACTCTTCTTTGCCTCATCTCTCTTCTTCTTCTTCACTGCATCCTTCTTTTTCTTCGTTGCGGCAGATCTGCAGAGTAAAGTCTTTCTTTTTGTTCATGCTGGTGAATCACTCTTACTCATCGCTGAAGCTCCCTCCTTTTTAAGGTGACTAGTGTTTTTGAAACAACTAATATTTTTGGCTTCACTGCCAATACAACTACGCACAAACTGGTACAACTCAAAACTAGTACAATTATGTAAAGTCGGTACAATTGGAAAACTAGTACAAATACTTGTTATTTTATTTAATATTGTTTTAAATGTGGATCATGTTTCAAATGTGTATCATGTTTTAAAAATTATGCTTGAAACAAATGGCTAGTAGTTATATTAGTTATAATATTCTTAAATATTATTGCTCAGTTGAATTTGTTGTATTAATTATACCAAAATACATGTATATTAAATTAAACACAATTTTCGTATACAGAATATAAGTTTCAAAAGTAACATAAGTTTTAATAGTTTCTAAAGCTATGAACAACAATGTTAACATCTAAAGAAACATAAGTTTTAATACTAAAGTTCAAACGGTAACTCTGATCGAGACAAAACGAGGATTGGGTCCGTCGAGGTTTAATGGAAGGCATAAGATCCGGTCCATGTCCCCTTACGGCGAGTCGGGAGGGGTTGATCCAACTTGCAGAACAGGTGAATTGGACGGTGTGGACGGTGCACCAGGTCCAACTTGCCCGTTCGGCGAGTTGGACTGCTCGTTTGGCTCCGTGCTCCATTTCTCTTGAATCTTAAGAGGGGGAACTTTTTCGGGATTATGTTCGGAGAGCTTTGTATGGAAACACAATTTTTATACCTTGATTTCGAGATATCTATTTTTGACCCCAACTTCGACCACCCAACCATCTAAAACGTCATCATGGGAACACCTTTTTTAAAGTCATAAAGTCCTTCCCATCGACATATAATCTAGGAATCAAATTCCTGACTCCTAACGGGTTTGGCGCAATCTGGGGATGCCAGAAACAGTCATGACTTTGCTCCCTAGATTAACATAAGCTGAGGCAAGTCACGACTACCGCAATGGTAAAACCAAAACGCGTGAAGATAACTCAGTCATCGAGTGGAAACACTTCGAAGAAAGACGATTCAACATCTTCTACTCAAGCAACGCTTTCGGACACCAAAAACCAGAAAGTTTTCGAGCATAACGCTCCGACCCAACAGTAGGAGATAAACCCAGAAAAGACGTCGATCCGGCTACAACTAAGACGATCGATGCAGGCACAACAACCGAGTAAACACACTTGCGGCGCCAACTAAACGACGAGATGGCTTGATTTTCGAAAGGGGTACGTATGAAGCTCATCAAATGATGAGTTCAAATATCCCCCTATCTAAAAAGGGGGGATGATATGCTCTCAAAATACCCTAGAGCAACTTTACTCTCTAAAATAAGAGGTCGAGTTGTAGTACTTAGGGATCGAATCCACAGAGATCGTGGGCACACAATAAATTCAATACAGTCGCGACTAAGCTAGGCAAATAGATTACTAAATCAGTAAACAAGGTAGCACTTGATTGATTGGTTGTTGTAAACAATAATAAGAAATAACTAGATCTAGGGTCTTAGGAAAGTGGAATATAGAGAAGAGAAACTAAGGTTATTAGTCATAGAACACGATATCTAATATAAACGATGACCAACTCTCGCTGCGAGTCTAATATATTGACTAAGTCTTTATTCCAACTCTCGCTGTGAACTCGGATTCACCGTCGATCGACGCTATTGGACAAGCATCGATCGATGGTCGCTTGAGTCAAGCAATAAGACCTAGTTCGTTCATTTCACTAGAATTAACTAGATCAACTCTCGTTTGTTTTTAGTAACTTAGCTCAACAGGATTAGTTTTGGTATTGAACCTACTCCCGCAGTAGTCAATATCCTAAGATCAGGGTTCTAGTTAGCTACTCTTGAACACAAGCAATAAGCACAATTCTATTGATAGATCTAATAATCACCCTAAAAATTCTATTGTTTGGCTAATCCATCAGTACCATTGACAAATCCTAAATCTAACAAGAGATCTACTCAAGCATGATAGTTGTCACCTAAATCACAGATGAACAGAATAGAAAGAAATAATATAAATTATAGAAAACAAAAGATCCCCGTCCTGGGAACTTGACATAGGGCCTAGACGTTTTGACGAAAAGATGACGGCCCTTGTTCAGATCACAGTGAAGTAATCATGAATAGTATGTGATGAAGGGAATGACTGGTAAAGCTTTGTCTAGGTCAATAAGTGAACCAAAGGACTTAGGCGGATTGAATGAGATGAAGAGAGCAAGCTAGACGAGGTGCATAACAGCTGGGGGATGCAAGCAAGAAGCTCAACCAGTCGGAAGAATCTCGGTTGGAGCTCACACTTAGTAGAGTCAGCTCCACTAGGTGGACTACTAGCTCACTCAGCTGGACAGCTGGTAGTCAGCTCTAATCAGCGGGATGGAATGTTTAAGTGTTGGGTGGCTGTACAGTGTCTGTGTCATGGTCGGACCGGGTGGTTGACCCAAATTGGTCATTGGCCAAGGAGTACATGTGATCAGTCCACAAACTAGTGCATTGATTCTAAGCCCAAGGTGGATCTGTCTAGAATTGGTGGTAACTTCCATGGGGCAAGGGATGTGATCTGAAACATTGATTAAATTAATGGCCATAAATGAGTCCAACAAGGTGAAACCCTTAGAAAGGTAATTGCCCTGTGTCCTGTAAAAATAGGGCAATTACGTGGGTTTAGGAAGACACAAGGGCTTCCTTCTACACCTAATACACAAACAAAACACAGATATAAAATGAGAGTTTGTCGAATTAGACAATCCAAGGCCATGGTGCGATTTAAGGCAAAGAGGAGATAATTTTGATCACTGTTGACAACACCCAATGCCTTCTCCAGAGCCTTAGAACACATATAATTAACCAGGAAAGAAGAGATAGGGCTGTATTTTACTTTCCATGACCGAAATAACCTCAAAGTTGGATTTCCGTGGAAGGCAGTTTCATGTGAGTTCAAGGGGAGAGATGAATGACCCATGGATGGATCTTATCATTACTGGAAGTACATGATACAACTTGATGAAGGTGTGTGTAGAGCATGGACGTCAAAGATAAGAGAAGGGACAAGATCTTGATCCATCAAGTATAAGGTCACAACTTTTTTTAATTCTCGGGTTGCAATTCTGTCTTTTGTAGGGATGATCATGGGCAAGAATGATAGACCCATGGAAGACAATAGATTTTGATGTGATCAAGGATCCATGACTTGGAATAATGGACCGGATCATGTTTGGTCTAATTCGCTCATGTGGAGTGATAGTTGGATGTGATGCATCAGCCGGATCATGTATTGGGTTTGATCACGAATTGACTCAAAGGAATGGTATCTATGGTTGGGCATGAGAATCCACGAACTAGGGCCAAGGGTGAAGAGTCGTGATCTTTAACCAAGGCGGTTATTCATGGCGAGTGTACGAAAACTGTTGTGAAATAGACTTAATGGACGCATGGTCTATAAGGGTTGATGATGGCTCGCACTATCAACCATTATTTGGGCTTGAACTGATGGTATGGTGATTCATATCCAAGAGGCACTAATGACGTGGGAGGATGCAACTTGCATCAATAGGAATTATGAGAGGATATAGCCTCGCAAGGAAATGGTGATCGAGCCATAATTCGTGGGTGATCCGGATATATGGTCTCACCCACCATATGACTCAAGGCCGTGTCACTATGAAATAGTGACCATGTAGAATTCTATATATTAATTGTGGTGTTGGTAAACTATGTGCACATAATTGGTTAAGAGCCATGAGGAGGAGTATGGCTAGTACTATGTGTCATAGACCATAAGTATTGAGTCTAGTCGTTCATGGAAGGCTGGGTGTGATCTGATCATGGTTGAGTACGGGCAAACTGAGCCATAAATGATGGATCAAAGTGTAGGTTCTACTTGATCAAAGGATGCATCCGTTGTTAACAACAAGACATATCGGCTTGATTGGGATACAATTCCATGGCCGGTTAAGTAAAAGCGAAGACTCGTCAAATCCAAGTCATGTGGGGTGGTTGGTTGATGGACTTAGGATCTGATGGGTATTGTTAGTCCAGGAGAATGGACATGATGTGATAGCCGATGAGGCAAAATAATGTTGGATGGTGCATGAGCTGACAAGGGCCAAATGCATATCCTAGATGGTGAAGACTTCTCAAAAGTCACTTAGTCTGTGGGGATGGTTTGTTGAATGACTATGTGTGACATGCCCGATCTGGTCTAAGTACAAGTTGACTAGACCAGCCGCGAAACAATCAAACAAGAACATGTACATCCAATCATTAGTAACTTAAACCAAACTGAGTGGCCACAATGTGTACCTCAACACTTAACCCAAAGTTCCTGGAATAAATCCAGGTACCTTAGGCCAATCACCTAAATACACATATCCTATTAGGAACAACCCGAGGCTTTGCAACCGGACCGAGTAATACCCAATAGTTGGTTTGTTCGAACAAGGACTATGTATTTATCATATGAAACCCTTACTTTAAAAAACATTCTTTATAAATTATATATTTATTCATTCCAATGCATCTTACACAAAGGTCATAGATTAACCCCGAGGTTTTCGGTAAACAAACTTTATACATAATATATATCAAACTACTTTGCAAGGATAATAAAACTACCACAGACTAATGTTTTTCTTTCCTGTCCTAGAGTAAGGGTCTCGTGTCTACTGGTTACTTGCATATCAAATGAGTCATGAGTAACTAGTTAACTCAATGAGTCTAATCCCGCACCCCAACATTTATCACTAATAACCTGAGCAATCAACTCCAGTTTTATGCAGTAGAAATATATTCCCTGACTATATATAAAGGCCTTACATTCCTTCACTGTGAATCTGATCTTAAACATCACTTCCACATCACCCTTCCTTCACACATATGCAATATATATATACAAAACTCGAAGAACCACGAAGGCTAACCGAGTCTAGAGGGAAAGTGAACATCACCATTGTCTCCATCAGACATTCCAAGATAGAACATCGAATGCTGCATGCAGTTACACGGCCTCCAGAGTGCGACCCCATCATCGTGTCTTCGTGACCTTGTTCTATATCGCGGGACCAATTCACGGTAATGCGGGGATTTTAAAAAGAGTGAATATGATAAGACTTCACATGATTCTAATTCATATATTTAATTATATACATATATTAGTACTTGAACACAGGTACTAAGGCTCAGGATAAACCTCAAATAAAAATTCATAAAAATTCTTAAGTGTTTACAAAAGTAAACACCTCACCATAATTATTGATTAAGAGACTTTGTTTATCAATCAACCACATTCAGTAATTAAATGAAGAAACACACATTCATAACTCATTTTTCATCCATCTAAACTCACATTTGAATCGAAGAGATTGGCTAAGGGTTACTAGACTCAAGCTAAAGCTAAACATACTCTACTTCACTCCTGATTCATAACGACCACAAGGAACACTACAAGAAAAATGAGTATTAATAACATCGAGAAAATGCTATTTAACGATATGATAGCACTATTAAATGCACTGTATCATCGCCCATGATAATTAGTTTGTCACTTAAGATAGCGGTTTTAGTTGTGCTACCGTTAGTTTTTATATAATAGCGGTTTTCATAGTGTTAACTAAATATTATAATATAGCATTTTATTATGATATTGATTTTGATCATTTTCTGTACAGATTTGTCTTTTGTAGCTTTTATGATTCCAAATAATATTAAAACGCAATTAATTTTAAAAATAAAACAGAAAAGATATTACAAAGTTTACATTAAACATGAAAAGTGTAATGGTTCACAAATACATCAAGTTCAATAAACCAATACAGCAAAATTAAACCTAAACCAAAAGTAAATTAGCTAAACCAGAAAAAGCTACCACCACTGCATCTAATCCCTAAACGCCGTGTTCTCTCCACTGCAACACAACCACTATAATCACGCCTTGCACCACCACTTCCAAGACCATGCCTTGCATGATACAGGCCCGGAAGCTGGGTCGATGGGTTGGATGGTCGATCGGTTGGATTTTATCAATAGAGGTTAAGATCGGATGGAATGATGGTGAAGATGGCCGACTTGCTGTCCCTTTCTGTCCAGACTAACCTGAAAACAAAAGAGAAACAATGAGTTTATGAAGTGAAAATAAGAACATAAACTAAAAGATATGAAGGATGGAATGGTTTGATGGATAGATGATTGAAGATGGATGATGATGTTGGATAGATAATGATTGACTCTCTCAATCCGTGGGTGATGATTGACTCTCTCAATCCGTGGGTGATGATTGACTCCTTCAATCTGTGTCTCAAGGCTTCTGAATCTCTCAACGAACCTATGAACCCCAATCTCTATAGTCTCCTAATATATCTCATACTTAGAAACTAAAGAATAACTCAAAGAACACTCTTTGACTGAAAATACCTATGTATGCTTTTTCTTGACTGAAAGATGATTCTAAAATGTAAAAATGGGTCTGCTTATATAGGGCACGACCTAGAGACAAGACCAGACGGTCATATCAATCTAAAGGAAACAAAAATAAACAAAAGGCTTAAATGGTGATGATCATGATCGAAATATAGCCGTTGGAGAGATATATTTGGGATTTTGTCTTGGCTTGAGATTCTTGAATCTAGACGGTTTAAGGGGATATGAGAGCTTCATGGGAACCTTCTGGATGGGTTGGAGGGAGCTGAACTCGTGCATAAACTGAAAGAAATATAGCTTTTGGAGTTTGAATGCTTGAGACTCCAAATAAGGTCAGTGTGTCCACAAATAGATCCTCCTCATCCTATGCTTGCTGGTCCATGGTAAGAACTCTTCTAGTCCTCCTGGATCGTTTGATATAGTTCCCAGATGGTTATAAACCTCTCCTGGTTGCCATTTTTTGGTTTGACTACAATTGATCATAACTTCATAACTTCCCAAATGGTTATAAACCTTAAGCAATTGCAAAACTGGTTTGACTGGTTTAGGGAAATAGATCATAACTTCATATTTCCATGGTTACTTATCCTCATTCTGGTCTTGATGAAAAGCTAAAATGTTCATCTTGAAGTCCATGAGTTGTTTTGGGTCGGAACGCATCTTCATTGGGCTTGAAAAAACTTCTAAAACTCGGATACTCGCAGATGGACGACCTGGTCCAAGTAGATTTGAAGATTAATCATAGTCCTGGTCCAAGTAGATTTGAAGATGATTCCAATTGTGGTTGACTCCTTTTTCAGTTAAGAATTCATTAAAGTTGGATTGATGGCAAAATTTCTCCTGGTTGATGAGATACGCTGTTTTGACTAAACACATATCTTGGTTGGTGCCATGGCTTGTTTAGTAGGGCATTGGGTTGACATCCGGTTCAGCTACTGGTTTGATGGCCTCATCACTTGCACCACCACGCCGCCAATATCACTGTGGGAACCGAAATTCACACCGTCAATTTCGGTAAAATAAAGAAAGTTAAGAGATCCTAACTTTGTTAGTGGTTCTAGATTTCTGCTAAGCCAAACGTCAAGCAATCAGAAAATGAAAACAGATGAAATAATAAATCGATAAAAACGAAAGAGAGAAAAGAAGATATTTTTCAAAATTTGAAATATGTGTTTCAACAGGTAAAGCTTCGGCCGCAAGTGTTATGGGTGAGTTCCCTAATTATAACCACCTAAGACTTGTAAACCTAGTTGAGTCGTAGCTCAAAAATAGAAAACGGAAAATTGCCTAATTGCACTAAGTGCTAAGTTTACTGTGTTCTCTCTTGTGTCGCCTTGACTTTCCTTATATACTCCTCGTTAAGGCGGTTCCTCGTTCTTTTTCTGCCCCTAAGTCGAGTTTTTCGCTTTGCGGAAATATTCCATTTTTTTCTTCGATTTTCATGATTATCCCTCGAGACCTAACATTTATCTTCCGAACTTGACATTTATCTTCTCCTGCAAACAATTGATAAAACTTCATATTATCTTTGGGGCTTAATCTCGTCTAAAATCGTAAGTGGTCTTGTAGCCGCATTTTAGACCTTTTTGAGCCATTTTTTGACTTAAACGTTTTGATGATTCCTTCGAAAGAAAACCTTTCGTATGTCGTCAGTTTTATAAATAGTTCAAATTAATCATATAGTTGAGGAAAATTTTGTGTTAACTCAACTATTTCCGTTTTATATGATGAATTCGAATTTATACGAGAAAACAAGTCATTACGGTTTTTATCGTAAAGTTTTAACAGTAACTCCAATCGAGACAAAACAAGGGACAGTGTGGTCGAGGTTCAAAGAAGAGACTGATCAGGACTGAGATGGGTGGTCCTAATCCAATTCGCCTGATGGCGAGTTGGATGGGAACAGTCCAACTCGCCAACAGGTGAGTTGGTGAGCAATCCCAACTCGCCTGATGGCAAGTTTGATGGTCTGGGCAAGCTGCTCCAACTTGCCTAATGGGAGTTGGGCTTGGTCCATTCAAGTCACCATCGGGTGGGTTGGAAATTTCTGTTTTGACCGTTTGTTGCTCAAGGGTATTTTCCGATAACTTTTCGTACAATATTTTCTTTGAATTTGCACGAAGTTATAGTTTTCGTTTCCCGTAATTTTTGTTTTCTTTTTAAGAAAAAAATGTTTTGGGATCTTTTAGACATTGATTCCGCCGTGGCCTATTTTGACTCCAACAGTTACCCCCCAGCTTGTTAGAATTGTGACGTTCTTGCGAGAGGTTAGGAAAGTTATGCAAGTTAGGCGGCATTAATGGTTGAAAGTCCGAAGGTGAATAATAAGTTTTTCTTTCCTATAAGTATGTGGAGTAAGTATTCAAATTCTTGACTTGCTTTCTTCCATTAGAACTTCTCTTAAGGTAGAAAAATCTTTCTCCCCATTTCTTTAATTTCTCGTTCTCGATCATGTCTTCAGGCCAGAGAACTTCATACAAGGGCTTGAGAACGTGCAGATGCTCCTCAGGATGGTTTCTTCACATGCTACGACTTTTTTCTGCTGTGTTTCCATTTGTGGTTTCCCATCTCGAGGTTCAAAATTTGGATCGGTTTGGAGTGTCGATAAGCCAGATTACTCCTACTTGCTTGCAACACCTTATTGGGATATTGGTTCTGAGCTACAAGTGTGGCATAACTCTTGATGCTGATTATTTCAAGGCTTTTCTGAAGCCAGTGGGTTGAAATAATCTCTCACATATCGTTTAAGCTCATGGAACGATATGTCGATAATCAAGAGGTTTGCTTCGAATCTGCACGAGTATCGAAAAACTATTTTTTCGTACGTATAGAGAGTGCATTGGTCGACGAGAGCTGCATTCCCACTTTTTGGAGTAGATTGGGCCGAAAGGGTATTTTGATCAGATATTTGTTGGTTTTTTGTTTTGAAGATATCTAACCTTGCACTTACTTTCTTTGTTTTGCAGTTACTAGTCCTCCGCCTTCGTTCCTGAGGATTTTTTTATTGTCAGGGATCTTCTTCGGGGTGGTCCGTATTTTTGGGGCAACTTCCTCCCTAGAGAGTTCTTCTTGCCGTGGCGAATCATCGTTCTTGACTCCAGCCCGATTTGTCAGTTGGAGAAGAATCGGAGCCGAGTATGGATGAGTTTGTTCCTTTCGACATTCCGAGTGAAAAGGAGAGGTCAAGATCTCCTAAGGACAAACACATTCCTGTGAATGTGGATGACGATGCTGTTGACGAGTTGGAGTTTCCTTTGGACGAAATGTTATGTACTTTTATCGATGGCCAAGCTAATGGAAGCGGCACCGATCGGGTTAACGCACCAGATTTGGACACTCTTGGCCCCGACCTTGACAACTTCTTTGACTTCGGGATGCCCTCGATTGAGAGTGAGCCCGTTGAGTTGCCACGGTTTGCGAGAATGTTAAGGATGTGCAACTGGGGTTAGTCCTTGTCCATGGATGTATTCTGATTTTGCCAAAATTTTCATTAACTCTTAAAGTTCTGTAGGATCTCCTTTTTAGGAACGAGGCTGTTAATGCGAGCCGCTTGGAGCCCCGCACAGCTCATTTTAAGGCCGAGATGGCTGAGAAGGAGATCGCCCGTTTGAATGGTGAGATGGCAGCAAATTCTCTTAGCGAGATGGAGTTGGCCGCAAAGGAGGCTCATCGAGCATACCGGAAAGGGAAGAAGGAGGTCGATGGGATCATGGAGAACCGTCACATCCAGTTTACGAACGAGTTCGTGGAGCTGAAGAAAACCTACAATTCTGTCGATAATTACCACGAGTGCCTTGGTGCCGTTGGTGGGTTGTACCTCACACAGGACTCTAGATATTCTTACGATGAGGAGATTGCTAGGAAGTACAGTCACATGCGTAGAAATGCAAACATGCACTCCATGATCCCTCAGACCGAAGGGAGGATTTAGGATCAGTGGGCTCCGATTCCCGTGTCTCTTGATTCAGAAAAAAATCAGAATTGGAATCCGTGGCGAGACTGGTGAGGTGAATCAGCCAACAACCCCGTTTAACGATTGCTCATTTGGGAGATTGATGTCTGGAAATTACGATCCTGATAAATGAGGTCATTGGGATTGATGGGAAGGTGTTTCCTTTCATCACTATGTTTTTAGGCCGGTGTGGCCGTTTTATGCTTTCCTTAGGCCGAGCATGGCCGTGTTGGACTATCGGGAATGACCACTTGTTGCTTTGAATCCCTGCTTCTTTGCGGCTTTATTTGAATGAACTATAGTTTATTTTAAAAGAGTCCTAGAGTGCTTTGATTGAGTTTTGTGGGAAGAATATGAGTTGTCATCTCATATCTAACTCTGGGTGAGTCGTTCTATTCTTTGCTCATTTAAGACATGAATGTTCAAAATTCTTTCTCAAAATATTTTGTGAAGTTTTGCGAGCGTTTAGATATGAACCAAGAGACATGTTTTAAGATCTCGTATCAGTTTGATATCATGCCTTGATATGTTATAGACCAGTGTGTTGGGTTTAGGGAAAGTCATAGGTTTACTCTTGGTTTATGGTTTTGAGATGACTAATCGGGTTTCGGGTTACCTTTTGTGATTTTAATCTGATTCGTACTGGTTTAAAGTCCGCGATACAGCTTATACGACTTGTGTGGTAAGAATCGAGCATCTCTTCAAAGATAATTTTAAGTCGTCTTACAGTACTGACCAAATATTTGTATTTTCTTTTATAGCGCGCTATTATCCTGTGTATGAGGACCAAGGGAAGCTCTATTTTATCGTATTTTTAGAGAACGGTTGATGTATTCGCCGGGGCCAATCAAAAAACTTGATGTAAGAGCAAGTGCTCGTTTGCAATTTGTAATTGTGGTCGGACTGTTTTTGTGTTTCAAGATTGGAAATATATTTTCGAAGGTTTTACGCGGCGTCTCGCTTTGTTTCCCAGAAATATACTTTGTGTGACAGATAGTTTCGAGTGTTTGTGAACGGGGTCGGCTCATGTTTTGATCGAAATTTGAGTTCGACCGTGTGAACGAGAAATGTTCATGAAGTATTGTAGAAAATGTTTTTTTCTGTTTGGAAGTTGGAATAGTTTTGATAGAATAATTTTTTGTAAGATTTTTGTTTCCGGGGTGTACGATTAAATATTTCGTTAGTACTTAGGTGTTTCCGAACACATCTTGCAACGTTTATCCGATAAATGATATTCGTAAGAATTTTTATACATCCTTATTGTGTTTTCTTACTATCAAAAAATTTAAAATGTCGAGTACAAGGGCGAATATTGAAAAATGTGGGAGTATACGAGTTTATGTATACTTACCCACTCCACCCCTGAGAGGGTCTGATATTTACCACTTTTTGGCCATGATATCAGCCCTATTAAGAGTCTATTATATTTTTATGGAATTGTACTAGAGTCTTTTCAGGTTCAGGTACGTTCAGGAGTACTTTGGTGATTCAACAGCTGTTTGAGATGCAGAACTGCGAAGATGCGTTAGAAGTTTATATATGGTCGGAGATCTTCCCACGGTTAGATTGAAATGATATTCTGACACAGGATATATCTTTGAGTTAGATTTCCAATGCAACCAGTTTGAGGTCCATCTGACGGTTATATCAAATGTTATGCTTTATATACAGAAGAGTGGTCTGTCTTCCTTGCGAGAGGAAGATGTCGAGAAGATGAATGAGTGTCGATCGACGGAACAGCTGTAAGACCAGATCCTGGTCATTCGACCAAATTGGAACCTTAGGCTTACTTTCCAGAAACATAGCTTGTTTTATTCAGATTCAATCGTTTATTTACTAAGTCATATTCGAAGATATGAGTTTCATATACAATCGACCAGATAGTATAAAAGAATATGGAATGAATTACTTTTTGACTACTTAATGTTATGTGATCCAATACATAGTTTAATATAAGTCTCATAAAAGATAAGCAACTCATCCCTACATCATCTAACCACACAGCCTGTCACTGATAGAGTCTTCATGGCTCCTTGGCTTGACTACTATCAGCCTCAGTTCCTGAAACCATGACGAACATAAGCATTAATCTTAACCACTGACAGAACGGTTGATCCTACAATGCTTGGCTTGGTTCCTAGAGCTTTGATTAACCTCAATCTATATAATCATAGAATAATCAGAGAAACTATCCACCATATTCCAAGTCGATCAACCAACCACCCCACACGACCTTGGAATATATAGACAGTCCAAACAAGATAATAGAACATGACCAGAACCATATTGTCCCTTTTGGCCAAACCGCTTATCCGGATAGAGTCTAGGTTCAACCGGCAACTCTTGAAGTCCGGCTCATGCGCCGCATGACTTCCTTACCTGATCCGGCTTTAAGCCTGGATCCATACAACCGAGTAAGACCCCAATCCCATTTGAATTGTTTGGTCAACCGATTGGACCTTGCGAGTCCTTAATCCGGTTAAACGAACCGTGTCTATTTCCTGGCTATACAATCTATGGACTGAATCTTATGGATCGGACAAAACCGTAACCAATGATACCGTTTGGAACATGCACCCCTTGACCGATGGCACCTTTTGTTCGATGGCACCTCTTGGTCCTTGTACCCTTTGATACTCGCAGCCTTTGGCATCTTGTGACTCTTGGTTACTTGCACACTTTGGTGACTCACAACCCTTGGTGACTTAAGACTCTTGGCACTTGTACCCTTTGGGACGTTTCAACCGTCCAGCCTAACCATCCCTTCTCTGGAACGATCCGGACTGATCCGCATAACCGACCCATGTTCTAGGTTTGTGGATTGGGTGTGTACGCATCAAGTATAGGGTCGCAACCCTTGGGACCAACCAACACCAACCTTCGTGTATAACCAGAAAGAGAAGAAGAAGGAATGGAAATATATTAAGAAAAATCAGATGTAATCATCAATCCAATCGGACCATCGTCTCGGCCAAAGGGGGACCATCCGTCTAGCCTAATGGATCGCTGGTCCATCACGTACATGGAACCAACCCCTGGGTTCACCACGTTCTTCCCTTTGTTAGTTCCTCCCATCCTTGATCGGTAAATTCCTTCTCCAAACGAATGAACTCGCCGGAAAACAACCGCCCAAATCGGCCTTCTTCTTGGCAGCAATCTCTCTCTCTATCTCACTTTCTCTCTCACGATATTTCTCTGAGTTTTTACTCTGGAAACTTATTACAGAAATCGACAGAGAGGATCCCTATTTATAGAAAATGATCGGCCAGGACTTGCCCCTCAAACAGGCACAACTTGCTATTGAATGGGCATGACTTGGTCAATAGGTTGCACCCTTTAACCTCATGCACCCCTTCGCCTACAACCGCCCCTTCTTGGGTCGATATCAAGCCAAAACAGAAACCCAAACCCTCCAGGCTTGGCCCACGGCCTTACCCAAGAGTCCACCAGACCCAAGCCACCATGGCCGGACCAACCGGCTCGCCATCGGCCCCGACCCGGACCAACTTCTCAAAACCCGAACACTCTGTCCAGCTGAGTTCAGCTGATCCCCAGCTGGTCCAGCTGAGTGAGCTGGTAGCTCAGCTGAGTGAGCTGGTAGCTCAGCTGAATGGCTGACTTAAGTTGGGCTGAGCTACACTGAGCTTGGTCGAGCTACGTTTAGCTGGTTGAGCTATTCGTTTGCTTTGCCCTGCTACCACAACACTCGCCCAGCTCCTTTAACTCATTTCTTTCCCTCTCATTGGGTTAAGTTCTCTATTAATTAACCCTTTCTCACCATGGAATTCCTGCCTCTTAATCAGAATGATCTGCAGCTCGTTTCTTCGAACCATGTCTAGTCACATGATCCTTATCTAGGATCGGGGATGTGACAAGTATCCCCTGCTTCTGATGGATTTGTCCTCGAATCCGATTCGAATGTTTCCTTAGAAAAAAACTGAGCAAACCACTAAGGATACTCAGCTTTCATTCTTGCTTCTGTATCCCAAGTGATGATATCTTTCCCATTACAGTCCCAAACGACCTTGACCACCTCGAACATCTTCTTCCTTGTTGCCTTTTTCATCTTGTCTACGATTCGAGCTGGACTTGTTTCTAAGGTTAGGTTCAGACCTACATTATCAGGAATAGCAGGAAGGATGATGTCTTGTTCCGTCAGACATTTTCGGAGTTGAGAGACATGGAACACGTTATGAAACGGATCCATCTTGGATGGAAAATCGAACTTATATGCCACCATGCCAAATCTTTCTATGATCCTAAACGAACCCAAGTACCTTGGATCTAATTTCTCTCTACCCGAAATCCTGACCCGTCCTTTGAAGGTAATCATCTTGAGTTACACTAAGTCGCCAACCTCGAACTCGAGATCCTTCCTACACTTATCTGCATAGTTCTTTTGGAAATCTTGTGCCTCCCTCATCTTATCCTTCAAGAATTTGATCTATTTGGTTGTCTCCTCGACAAGTTCAGGACCAATCATGCTGCGATCCCCTACTTAGGGCCAGCATAAGGGTGTCCGACAGGGACACCCATACAGAGCTTCGTATGGCGAGATGCCAATAATACTATGGAAACTATTGTTGTAAGTGAATTCTACTAAGGGTAGATGTCTTTCCCAGGAATCACCCCAGTCCAAGAAACATGCTCGCAATATATCTTCCAACGTTTGGATAGTGCATTCCGATAGACCATCGGTCTGTGGATGATAGGCGGTGCTCATGTTTACTCTTGTTCCTAATGTTTTCTGAAAAGCCTTCCAGAAATAAGATGTAAACCTTGAATCCATATCCGATACTATGCATGCAGGAACACCATGTAGTCGGAGAATGTACAGACGTACAATTCGATCAACCCCATCCGACTTATTGTTGGCCAGAAAGTGCGCTGAGTTGGTTAGGCGATCCACCACAACCGAGACTGCATCTTTCTTATTCCTGGTCGTGGGGAATACAGTCACAAAGTCCATTGTGATGTGGTCCCACTTCCAGTCGAGAATAGGCAAGCTTTACAATAACCCACTAGGAACCTGATGTTCCGCTTTAATGATCTGGCAAGTAGAACACTTAGCCACCCACTCGGCAATATTAGCCTTCATCCGAATCCAATGATAGTACCTCTTAAGGTTTTGATACATCTTGGTCGCACCAGGATGTATCGAGAACCTAGACTTATGAACTTATCTGATAATCTCCTCCTTTAAGCTTCTATCATTTGGAACGCTGATCCGACCATGGACTAGGATGGTACCATCCTTAGCGGCCACAAGCCTTTGATGAACCGATGAACCAGGACTGCCTCGTCCTTGAGTTCCCTTCCCATGAACCGTCTGAGCCGGTTGAACTCCTCCTCGTACTCCTGTACGGTCCTGTGGCCTTGAATAATATCTAGGAATTTAGATTCCAGTCTGTCCCATGCCTCGGCAGGAAAGTATTTGCGGTTAAAATCTACTTCAAAATCCGCAAAACTTTGGAGGTTCCCATTGGTTCACTTATCTACTGCCAGCCACCAATTATGCGCATCCCCTTCAAGGAAGTGGATCACAATGTCTCGTTTGTAGTCCTCGGGATAACAAGTCGAGTTGAAGTTCCAGACCAGCCGATTTCTTCACTTGTCTGCTACGACTGGGTCGGTACTACCTGAGAAATGTCGGGTGCCCATACGGGAAATGAGTTCCAAAAAACTCAGGTAATCCACCTTTCTCGTTAACCTTGTAGGTGGGTTGACCTCGACCACCTCGGATGTTTCACCAGCCTGACCATTAGCTACGGGTACAGCCGTACCCCTGGTGTTACTTGGCCAACTGATGAATTCACTAGAGGAGTGACCAACTGTGCCTTTGCAGACACCTTATTATCCACAAACTTCATGGCTTCCATGATGTCCTTTATGGACGGTTCTGCAGCCTGATTAGCAGTACAGTCAGCAATAGAGGATTCTGCTTCTGCTTCCCATTCCTGCCGCTGCACACCTTCATCATCAGCCCTTGTCCCCTCAAGATCAACTGCATCCCTAGGTAAGACCCTACCTGTGCTAGACACAACCGGATCGGTTGGTGACACAGTCGGATTGAAACCATCCGCGGCTACGTGATCGGATTGTTTAGTCGTCCCCTTTCTCTTTTGACCCTTCCTTGATTTGCTTCTTGCAACCTTGGAACCAAACAATGTCAGTAGAGAAACATAAAATATAAAACACCACAATTCCTAAGGCTAAGCAAATCAGACAACCTCACCATAAGACCTAATCAGCTGGCTGCGTGTGTGTACTACCATACTCACTATCCCAGAATCAACTCCGCTCTGATACCACTTGTAAGACCCGATCCTGGTCATTCGACCAAACTGGACCCTTAGGCTTACTTTCCAGAAACATTGCTTGTTTGATTCAGATTCAATAGATAATTTACTAAGTCATATTCGAAGATATAAGGTTCATAAACAATCGACCAGATAATATATGGAATGAATTACTTTGTGACTAATTAATGTTATGTGATCCAATACATAGTTTACTATAAGCTCATAAACTATAAGCAACTCATCCCTAACATCATCTAACCACAAGCCAAGCCTCTCACTGATAGATTCTTCATGGCTCCTTGGCTTGACTACTATCAGCCTCAGTTCCTGAAACCATGACCAACATAAGCATTAATCTTAACCGAAGACAGAACGGTTGATCCTACAATGCTTGGCTTGTTTCCTAGAACCATATTATAAACAGAGAAAATATCCACCATATCCAAAGTCGATCAACCAACCACCCCACACGACTTTGGAATAGATAGAAAGTCCAAACAAGACAATAGAACATGACCAGGACCGTATTGTCCCTTTAGGCCAATCCGCTTATCCAGATAGAATCTAGGTTCAACCGGCCACTCTTGAATTCCGGCTCATGCGCCCCATGACTTCCTTACCTGATCCGGCTTTAAGCATGGATCCATACAACCGAGTAAGACCGGAATCCCATTCGAATTGTTTGGACAACCGATTGGACCTTGCGACTCCTTACTCCGGTTAAACGAACCGTGTCTGTGTCCTGGCTATACAAGCTATGGACTGAATCTTATGGATCGGACTGAACCGTATCCAATGATACCAATTGGAACATGCATCCCTTGGTCGATGGAACCTTGTTGGTCGATGACACCTCTTGGTCCTCGTACCAGTTGATAATCCCAACCTTTGGCGTCTCGTGCGTATTGGTTACTTGCACCCTTTGGTAACTCACAACCCTTGGTGACTCATGACTCTTGGCACTCGTACCCTTTGCAATGTTCCCACCGTCCAGCCTAACCGTCCCTTCTCTGGAACGATCTTGACTGATACGCATAACCGATCCATGGTCTAGGTTTGCGGATTGGGTGTGTACGAAACAAGTCTAGGGTCACAGCTCTTGGGCCTAAACAACACCACCCTTCATGTAAAACCAGAAAGAGAATATGGAATGGAAATAGATTAAGATAAATCGGATGTAACCATCAATCCAATCTGACCATAGACTCGGCCAAAGGGACCATCCGTCTAGCCTCATGGATCGCTGTTCCATCACGCACCTTGGAACCAACCCCTGGGTTCTCCACGTTCTTTCCTTTGTTAGATCCTCCCATCCTTGATCGGAAATGCCTTCTCCAAACGAATGAACTCGCCGGAAAAAAAAACTACCCAAATCGACCTTCTTCTTGGCCGAAATCTCTCTCTCTTTCTCTCTCACGATATTTCTCTTAGGTTTTACAATGGAAACTGATTATAGAAATCGACAAAGAGGCCTCTTTATAGAGAATGGGCGACCAAGACTTTCCCCACGAACAAGCATGACTTGCTAGTGAATGGGCATGACTTGGTCGATAGGTTGCACCCTTTAACCGCATGCACCCCTTCGCCCACAACCGCCCCTTTTTGGGCCGATATCAAGCCCAAACAGAAACCTGAACCCTTCAGTCTTAGCCCATTTCCTTACCCAAGAGTCCACAAGACCCAATCCACCATGGTCTGACCAACCGGCCCGGACCCGGACCAACTGCCCAAGACCCAAACACTCTGTCCAGCTGAGTTGATCTGATCCCTAACTGGTCCAGCTGAGTTAGGCTGATCCCTAACTGGTCCAGCTGAGTGAGCTGGTAGCTCAGCTGAATGAGTTGACTTAAGTTGGGCTGAGCTAGACTAAGCTTGGTCGAGCTACGTTTAGCTGGTTGAGCTAGTCATTTGCTTCGCCCAACTACCACAACACTCCCCCAGCTCCTTTAACTCGTATATTTCCCTCTCATTGGGTTAAGTTCTCTATTACTTAAGCCTTTCTGACCATGGAACGCCTGCCTCTTGATCAGAATGATCGGCAGCTCATTTCTTCGAACCCTGGCCAGTCAAATGATTCTTATCTAGGATCGGGGATGTGACAACAGCCTTGCTTTCGATCGAGGGTGATCCCAGAAGACATGCCCAACTTGTTTTATGGCCGAGTTAACCCCATAAGCCATCAAAAATTACCAGAATACCCTTGCATGCCATTAAACCCTATTTATATGTTTCTATTCCATTGTTTAGGCAACAAACTTTATTTTATTATATTTATAGGTTTAGGGGAAAAGGGAGGAACTCCTTTGGTTTTCTATTGATTTATATTACAGTTTTCTATTATGTTCATTTGTTATTTAGGTGACAACTATCATGATTGTGTAGATCTCTTGTTAGATTTAGGGTTTGTCGATGGTACTGATGGACTAGCCAAACAATAGAACTTCTAGGGTGTATTAGATCTATCAATAGAATTGTGCTTATTGCTTGTGTTCTAGAGTAGGTAACTAGAACCCTGATCTTATGATATTGACAACTGCGAGAGTAGGTTCAATACAAGAATTAATCTTGTTGACCTAGGTTGCTAGAAACAATCGAGAGATGATCTAGTTACTTTTAGTGAACTAATCAAACTAGTTTTTAATGCTTGACTCATGCGTCAATCGACAGAGAATCATGAGTATCAATCGACACTTAGTTGTGCCGGTCGACACTAATATCCGACAGCAGGTATAACTCGATTTTCCTTGTTTATAATTAATGTTCCGCCAATCTCACACTGTATAACACTGGGGACAGTGTTTTTTAAGTCTAGAAGATCTTTACTTATATTGTGTTTTATTTTAGTTTTATTCTTATATGTTTTTATTAAAAGTTTTATAGAGTCAAGAAGGGGATTATGACCAGATTTATATTTTTGCTTGTTCATTAACCATCTTTTAGCATCATTCTTAGACTTGTTGATTGCAGAGAATACTAGAGATACCAAAGTGGATCATCTTGCCACTGTATCACACTTGCTTAGAAAGTTTGAAGGAATCAAAGATGATATCCAACCTAAAACTGTCTTAACTGCTAGCTTTGGGGCTCGACATACATTGGATCGGATTCCTCATGCAAGTCTGGAAGGCAAAAGTCTGTGTGCTTCTGATTCACTTCTCTCTCTCTCTCTCTCTCTCTCTCTCTCTCTCTCTCTCTCTCTCTCTCTCTCTCTCTCTCTCTCTCTCTCTCTCTCTCTCTCTCTCTCTCTTCGGCATCTATAAAAAGAAAAGATTGAGATGATTTCCTGAGATGCAGAGGGGTAGGTACACTACCGATGACCCCACTATTCTATTTTAAAGGAATGATCACACATTGTTGGAAGCGAGGGGTAGGTACATTACCGATGACTCCACTATTCGCCTACACTTTGTCAAAAAAAAGAGAGAAGAACGAAAAAACAAAAGAAAAATCAAAAAGAAGATGAGATAATGTCTATATCACCAGCATTAATCATTGGATTTGAGATTTGAAAAGATTGAGAGAAGAGAGAAAAGAGGGAATAAAGAGATCATAGAAGACTACATGTGGGCTCAAATACTTGCACGGGTAAAGAGTACATGTGTTCTTTGATCGATACTCCCAATGTAAAGCCTACACATCTATTTATGCAAAAATTTATTTGGTTGCTATACTAGGATAAGGTATATAATGTATTTGATGTAGATGCAACATAGTAGAGGTGATAAGGTTGAGTTAGGTATATTGTGAGTCCCCACGTTTTCAAACCTTTTCCACATGTTTACCCTTGTTTTGCTTGAGGACAAGCAAAAGTTTAAGTCTGGGGGAGTTGATAGGGTCTGATATTTGCCACTTTTAGGTCCATCTGACGGTTATAGCCTGATTTACGGAAGAGTGGTTTGTCTGCCCCGAGAGGAAGTTGTAGAGAAGATGAATGAGTGTCAATCGACGGCACGGCCTTGGTGTCGATTGACGGTGATCCTTGAAGACAGGCCCGACTTGATTTATGGCCGACTTAAGCCCAGAATCCATCAAAAAGTACAAGAATACCCTTGCACGACCTTAAACCATATTTATGTGTTTCTATGCCATTGTTTAGGCAACAAGCTTTCATTTATTATATTTCTAGGTTTAGGAGAGAAGGGAGGAACTCCTTCAGAGTCATCCAAGATCTCATGCTACAAGTCTCCCCCACTTGTGATGGATTCGTCCTCGAATCCGGTGGTAGTCAAACTTTCTATCCAGACTAGTTTCCCAACCAAACTTAGTCTTATCGCAGACATGGAACAAACTTGATTGGTTCCTTTAACCAAATCAACTGCATCTTGCTCCATAAACTTTCTCACTGATCATAAATTTGATCATCAATTTAATAAGTCTCCCCAACTTGGTTGGAGAAACATTTAATCCTAACCAAATGGTCCATCTTTGTTGAACTCATGGCACCCATACTTGACTACTTGTTTGCACTCAAGGGTTTATTATTTCCATCATTTTTCCAAGAAACAACTTGTGGCACTTGATCCAACTTTCTAGGTTGCGGTCATAGTACCCACCACGTCTATATCTTTTCTCTGAGTTTGTCTTTCTTAGACTTTCTGCTTCCTCGATCATTTTCCTTCCAACTTGATTTTATAATCCAGACCCTAGTCTCATCTAGACTTGGTCTTAGTGTTTCGACCTTGTCCCATTATGGACGCAGTCATTTACCTCATGATCCTAGTCAATCTCAACTAGATCATACATCATAGTCAAATGACTATATTAATTGCAGTCCTTAAGTCGCTTGCTGCACCACTCGAGTCTTGGTTGATTAATTCTTATCCCCAAGCCCTTGATGAACAGACAAGTCTTAGTGAACTCAATCCAATCCTTAGGCTGCTCGTCCAACCACAAGTCCTAACAGAGTGTTGTGATGTTTAAGTCCATCATGGACACTAAGGTTCATAATCCCAGCCACGGCTTATTGGATCATCCCTTACTGACCACAGCCTTTCTCAGCTTGGCCATATTGTGATCTAAGTCCCTACTAGACTAATTCGCCTTATCTTGACTTTTTCTCATTACCAGTCTTTGTCATAATTTGATCCTGGTCCACTCATAGACTCGATCAAATTGCAATCCTCGTCCACTATTGGACTTAATCATATTGTAGCCATGGTCCACTCCGGTACTTGACCGTCTCATCCCAACCATAGGTTCATCTCTGACTTAGTCCTCATGTGATCCTCATCCTGCACTGGAATTGATCGTTTTTAACGCAAACCTAGGTCAATCTCCGACTTGGTTGTACTGTGACCCTTGTTCTTTTCTTGGATGTGGTCGTCTCATCCAGACCCTGATCCTTTACAAGACTCCGGCATGCTGTAATTCTGATCATTTCCGATCAAATCATCTTTTCCACGACTAGGGTTCATTTAACAACTCAGTCGTCATGATCATAGTCGAACCTGACTAGATCTCATTTGGACTCGTTTGAGTAAGCAAACTCTGGTCCTTCCCAGGAATCGACTGTATACCGAATCTGGTCCACTCTCAAGCAATTCTTCCAATTGCTTCATTAGCTTGGCCATCTCTGCAGGAGCCACGCGGTGAAACCTTTTGGAAAACGGTCCGTCCCTGGTTCAAGTTATATCGCAAAGAGTTTCGACCTATCAAGGGGAATGTCCAATATCATCTGAAACACCACCCTCCCCGACCTCCGTAGTGGTAATTGTGGCCAAATATGCCTTACAACCCCGATCTAGCATATTCTTGCACGGACTGCTGATACAACTACTTTCCCTGGAGTTGATCAAATTCCTTGGAATTCGATCAGAGTTCACCCCACTCTCGAAACGCACACACCCTAGTGGGAATCAAGACTATCCCGATACTTTCCTAACCAGTCAATGCCTAGTATCACTTCGTGACTCTTTAGGTGGACAACAATCAAATCCACAGGCATACTACTGTCGTGGATCATCACCGGGATGTTTTTCACCAAACCTAACGAATGCAACACTTTCCCACCGGCCGCATTTACTATGCCCAAAATATCCCTCGTTCCCATCTGGAGCGACCCCATTCTGATAATCTCTAGACTCAAAAAAACTATGTATAGCCACTGAATCGAAAAGAGCATGTGTTTCCACACCATTAATTATTAGGTAACTCGCCAAACTGGCTGAGCCCCCAAATGATCCATCTGGATCCCTTAAGGAGTAATGTCGTATCTTGGTCTAGTCATGTTTGGATCATACATTCCCTAAGTTAATATGCCATAGCGGATTTGTCATGTCACCCAAGCCGCTCAACTATAAGCATATCCTACCTTAAACTGATTCACAACATCATGTTGTAATCATACAACCTTGTCAGCTTATAGAAAATATATCTCAGTTCATGACCACACCATAAAGAATGTCTCAAAACATCCCGCATGGGATTATCAATACTTAATACTTCCACATCCATCGGGTACCTATATGAGTGGGATCTTGGTTCATCACACATTTCGAGAACGTCCCATACCATTCACAGAAGATTTTATAATATACCTCAACCCCAATCATACTAGGATATGAAACATCACGTTCTTTCAAGACCATTCATAATTCGTATTATCTAGATTGACTAACCATCTAGTATAAGGCTCTTACCCTTGGAGATTGTATCTTGGTTAAGCAGGTTAGTCTCAGAACTTCCCTATTCTCAAGCAAGATACCTAACTTACCTCAATTCTCACTTGACTCACCCAAACTAAGGTTTTATAATCAACTTAGTCTTTTCCAGAAAAATATCAGTTTGAACTTTACATCTTTGAGCACTATCCTGAACAGGATCAAGCATGCTCTAATACCAACGTGTAAGACCCAAAATCGGCTATCTAGACCGCGGGCGAAGCCTTATGTCGCTCGGTCAACTTACTCGCTGAACCTCTCTATTTTTAACCCTTCTTAATTAGTTTTGCCCTTTGGCGAGGGTTCACTTAGACCTTAGCTAAAGACTACCTTAACCAGTTCTTAGCTTAGATCATTTCTAACAATATGTAGTGGAATATTCTTTACTAACCCTTCATCTAAATCCAGTCTAGAACTTGTATGGTCCAATTGCCTATGCCTTGGTCAGTTCACTAACAACCATTCAGCTTATAGAACAATCCCTGACACAATTCAAGTCATACTAATCTGAGGTTCCATTCCCTTAAACCATTCCACCAGCATCCTATCAAAATACTAATCTATCCAAGTATTTGCTAAGTCATACCTTTGCCACATCCACGGATCTTGTTAGCTCATCGGTCCTCCATTGATCTGAATTACTCTTTCTTGTCTAATTGAATCATTCAAGTCATTAGGTCTTCTCTTGGTCCTTTTCTCTGTACCTCCATTAAAAAACTCCCTTAGGTACTTAGTCATTCAACCAACCATCCCCACATACTAGGTGACCTTTGAGAAGTCTTCACCAACTACAATATGCATCTGGCCCTTCTCGGCTCATGCACCATCCAACATCCTTTTGCCTCATCGGCTATCACATCATGTCCATTATCTTGGACTAACAATGCCCATTAGATTCTAAGTCAATCAACCAACCACCCCCACATGACTTGGAACTGAGATTCTTCACTCTTACCTAATCGGCCATGGAATTGTATCCCAATCAAGTCGATATGTCTTGTTGTAAGTGATGCATCCTTTGATCAAGTAGAACCGACACCTTGATCATCTATGGCTCAGGTCGTTTGTACTCAACCATGATCAGATCACACTCAACCTTCCTTGAATGAACAAGACTAGACTCAATACTTATTGTTTACGATACATAGTTTACCAACACCATAGTTGATATCTAGCATTCCACATGGTCACTATATCAAAGTGACACGGCCTTGAGTCATATGGTGGGCGAGACCATCGATCTGGATCACCCATGGATTATGGCTTGATCACCATTTTTTTTGCGCGGCTATTTCCTCTCATGATTCCCATTGATGCAAGTCGCATCCTCCCAAGTCATTTGTGCCTCTTGTATAGGAATGATCATACCATCAGTCCAAGTCAAAATGATGGTTGATAGTGCGAGCCATCATCAACCCTTATAGACCATGCGGCCATTAAATCTATTTCACAACATTTTCCTTACACTCGGTTAACTGTCATGAATAACCACCTTGGTCAAAGGTCACGACTCTTCACCCTTGGCCCTGGATCCTGGCTTCTCATGCCCAGCCATAGATACCATTCCTTTGAGTCAATTTATGATCAACCCAACCCCATAAACCATTACTCCTCGTTGAAGTCTAGCCGATCTAAGGGTGGCACCTCTTTGGACTCATTTCTGGCCATTGATTTAATCAATGGTCCAGATCGCATCCCTTGGCCCATGGCAGTTACCAACCGCCTCTGGACATATCCACCTTAGGGCTTAGACCCAATGCCCAAGCCCGTGGACTGATCACATGGACTCTTTGGCGATGACCAACTTCGGTCGACCACTCGGCCCGATCACGGCCCGTCCCAGTCCAACCGCCCAACAATTAAACACTCCATCCAGCTGATATGAGCTGACTAGCAGTTGGTCCAGGTAGTGAGATAGTAGTCCAGTTAGTGGAGCTGAATCTACTTAGTGTGTGTTCCAACAGAGCTTCGTCCAGCTGGCGAGCTTCTTGCTCGCATCGCCCAGCTGCTATTCACTTCGTCCAACTTGCTCTCTTCGTCTCATTCAATCCACTTAAATCAATTGGTGAATTTATCGACCTAGACAAAGCTTTCCCAATCATTCCCTTCACCATATAATATAACGTTCATGATCATTTCCCTGTGATCTGAACAAAAGTTGTCACATTTTCACTAAAACGTTTAGGCCCTGTGTCAAGTTCCTGGGACCGGGATGCTACAGTTTACACTTTGAAGTATGCTCTCGAGCTACACTCTCATGGCGTGTCTCATTCTAAATCATCGATCTCATAACGATCGGAAAATACAGACTCATCTCGTCTATAGCAAACAACATCAAAACATAAATCTGTAAAATGAATTACAAACTCTATTTATACTGACTCAAGTATAACTGCAAATACTCTCCTCGAAATAGAGGCTTCATCACGTCGTTATTATTCAACTCATTCCATCCTTGAATCCTCCTCTACCTCCTCTTCCATCACTTCTTCCCTTTTTTACTTTCGTTAATAAGCCTTCTTGAACCTATCAAATACCTGGATTAAGTGCATGTATGGTTTATATCTCAAGTAAACCACAAAGTATTCTGTTAATTCTTCTGCTTATACTTTCCCTTTATGTATTTCTGTACGTAAGAACATATAATGAGTCAAAGACGGTAGAAAATGCAAAGCTAAGGCTAGCAGAGAAAAAACATGGGAAGCAGAAAAATAAATAAATAAACATATGGGTAATAACAAACCGGCAAATGGCTTTTTTACATGATTAACGCAAGAGCTTTGGAACAACAAAGGCGTGGCTCCTATGGTGGAAATCAATGAAGGAAAAAGAATAATGCGCCATTGTTACAATAAACAACCCTGACATGTGATGCTGACCTTCATGAAAGCATCATGTTAACTTGAAGAGATGCAAATAAACAAGAGAGAGATGAGATGGAGGCAAAGGAGATAAATGATGTGAATAGATCTTGTGAAACAAGAATGGAGAAGGCTGTGGGAAGCTTATATGTGCACAAGAGGCTCTAGAACACATTAAGGATGATCAAGAAGGACCTTGGGAAGCTTTGGTGAGAAGAAGGGATCAAATGTTCGAGTTTAGGGTGAGGTGTACGGATGGCTGTGCGGCTGTACGGACTGTACGGACCATACGGACCAACCTCGACCCATAACCAACATTACTCGACCATTTGAGCATAAAAGAAGTTTTATGTCTTGTGCAAACTTAGGGCACAATGGGTACGGACCAGCTTGATGATATATGGCCGTATAACCCTAAGAAAGCATAAGCCTTGTAAAACAAGCTTCAAGAAGGTTTAGAGTGGAGAAGCAAAGATTTGGGATCCAAGGGAGGCTTGGGCGTGTAGAAAGATGCTGAGAATATACCATCTGCCAAAAGAAAGAGCAGACCACTTTCTAGAAAGGAAGAACCTTATCCAAAAGGTTATCCACTCACCAAAGGAAGAAAAGGAAGATGAAAAGAGCTGTTTATGGATAAGGTTTCTTATCCACTCGCCCAAAAGGAAGAAGCAAGCTTTGGACATGCTGTCCAAAGCATGTGAGCATTACTGGCCAAGCAATTCAAACCAGGCGCCCTAATATCTTTGACTCCACATGCTTAGTCTCCTTAGGGTTTTAAATCGTGTAGCTTTCCATCTCTCTCTATATAATCTCATCTCTATCAATTGTAAACATTAAGGGAGTAAGGGGGAAAACCACTCTCCATTTCAGAAATAAAGCTTGTTGTGTTCTTGAGTCGAATCCCACTCAAGTCTTCCCCTTTCTTAGTCTTTTAATCTCTCTAAGTCTCCTTTAGTCTCTGATTCTTATTCAAGTTCACACAAGTAAACCAGAACCCATTCTCTTCTTCATTTCGAGTTCATATCAGCCTTAGAGGCTTGTTCATCACACACAAACCCAGATCCTTATACTCTGGTAAAATCCAACATGGTATCAGAGCCAGGTTCATCAGAACTTGGTGTATAGCTTCCGCAAAGATCAAAGCTTTCTCTCATCGCATCAAAACCCAGAAAGAAGCTTCCTTTCCAGCCAGTTCAACCTCTACAAGAAGGTGTTCATCCGGAAAGCCCATAAGCTGTTCTTGAAGACTCATGCTTTCTCATACCGTCCAGAAGAAGGGAAGGCCTCGGATCCAGGAGTTATGGATTGGATAAGCTACCCTCTTCATCAAATCAGTCCATGCGTGTGTTCTTATTCAAAGACCAGGAAGAAAGGTGAAAGCTTTCACCTTGTTACTGGTGGGGGCGACCAAAGTATAAAGAAAGGTGGGGACTTTGAGCATGGAGAGTCCAAGGGAAGGTCTATGGAAGAAGGAGGTGTTGGGTCGCAATCAAGAGCTCCTAGTCTTGCCATGAATCAAGGGTGGTCAAGGAACTAACACTAGTTCCTTGTTTGTAAGAACCTATTGTCCCTTGTATAAAGCTTGATACTTTATAAACTTAATTTGTTGTGTGATGTGTTTGAGACCTGAGGATGTGTTAAGATTGCTAGATATGAGTGTTTAGAATCTATCCCATGATGTATAGATGAATCTCGTTTGAATGGTTGAGTGTTTAAAGTGCTTACTCCATTTCTAAATGTTGCTTGACAAGATATTAGATAGTATGTTATGAATCTGCTTGCATACATGAATAGAAACTGATTAAAGTAAAGCACTTGGGTCTGGTATTTGGAAATGGTATTGATGCTTAGTCTCTATTCTTATGAATGTCTTGCTAGGATGATAGATAGTTGTATCTAAACCAGATTGCATTCATGAAGTAAATAGGTCAAGGCTATTGCATACTTTGTCATTGGGGCTGCCTTAAGGTTGAGACACCTAGACTAATGTCTAAGGGTCGTTTAAGGCAGGGAATGGTTGCCTCAGTGCTTTGTGATAGCATTTAGAGAGTGGTAAGCTTGCATTAGATGGATCTCAATGATGATGAGATGCTGTCTAAGTGCAAAGCTTGTGACATTAGTGATCAAACTTGATGATTAGTAAAGGTTTGATCCCAATGCAAGTGTGTCATATCTTGTTTGCAGTTTGAGTATTGTTTCAGGTTCAAAAGGAGTGTGCCTTGTTCAGTGCCTATCCAAGACAAGAGGAAGACTTGGTCCATTGTGTGGAGCAATGGGAAGGTTCTTGGTGTAGTAGCCATTACAAGAAGCGCATCCCATGAAGGTTGTTGAACTCCTGGTTCAAGGCACACAAGAAGAAGAAGGTCACCAACAAAGTCATGAGGAAGGCCGGTGATCCATGGGTACTTGAAGCTGAAGACATGGAGGTGGACAAGTGATTTAAGTGCAGCTGTTGGGGTGGTGTGCTCCTGGTTTGGATGCCCATTCAGGCTCACTTTCAAGCTTGAACCTAGACTCAATTCAAGCTTGAGGTGGGGACTTGAGTGAGCTACCTGGTGATCGAAGTTCAAGACCTGTTTCCTCCTTACCATTACAAGAGAATGAAGATGAAGCTATCCGGGTTTAGGCAGTGGCGTGTCTAGACAAGAGGCTGTTCAGAGCAGTCTTGGCTGTGTCATGAAGAAGGTTACTCTAGCAATGCGGCTTCAGGGTTTGAGGTGGTTGTAGAGAGCTGATGAAGACACTAGCTTTCCATGAAGATAGAATAATCAGAAGTGAGGGTGTAATGGTTTGTAGTCCAAGATCATGACGCAATCCTTCCAGGCTTGACTTGTTCCACATGGTCAAGCTTGAGTGGGAGTATTGAGAAGCTTCAATGATCTGTGAAGATGGAGTTCTTGGTGGTTATTCAAGAAGAAGAAGCAACCAAGGTAGAGAATGAAGATGGTACTCAATGGAGTGTGTATCTGGGTAATCCGAGCACTTAAACCCAACAAGAGGTTGGGTGAAAGGGGGAGAGAATCAATGTGAGATGAGCTCAAGAAGAGTTAGTGGTGTGCAATGAAAGTCGGTTCAGACTTGCACCACAGTGAGGGCCATGATCCAGAGTTCTTTGTGTCCACCACACTGGTTGAGACACAAAGAACTCACTGGCCAATCCCTAGGCCTTGTAGATCTTACTCTTTTCCTTGTCAAGGTTTTATCCCAAAAGTGTTTTCTTTGATAAGGTTTTTAATGAGGAGACTCTTCAAGGTTCCAAGCTTGAATTAGGATCACTAGAGTCAAGATTGAGGGAGAGTGTTAACTTGAAGAGATGCAAATAAAAAAGAGAGAGATGAGATGGAGTCAAAGGAGATAAATGATGTGAAGAGATCTTGTGCAACAAGAATGGAGAAGGTTGTGGGAAGCTTATATGTGCACAAGAGTCTCGAGAACACATTGAGGATGATCAAGAAGGACCTTGGGAAGCTTTGGTGAGAAGAAGGGATCAAATGGTCGAGTTTAAGGTGAGGTGTACGGATGGTCGTATGGCTGTACGGACTGTACGGACCGTACGGACTGTACGGACCAACCTCGACCCAGAACCAACAATACTCGACCATTTGAGCATAAAAGAAGCTTTATGTCTTTTGAAAACTTAGGGCACAATGTGATACGTCCTAGATTCGGAAAGGATCACTCAAACGGTTTTGATGGATATGATCTCTCCAAAAGGGAGAACTGATGGGTTGAATGGTGACACAAAGGGTTGCGGATGGCCCGATGATACTATCAGAGATTCGTCGTTGCTTGATGTGACGCACAAGTCCAACGAACGAAGGTTTGTTTACTCGGAGATAACCTCACCAAGAAACAGAAATGCTCTTAACAAAGAACAAAGAGATAAACTCAAATAAAATAAGAAAATTGATTGATTTATTTCTGTAGAAAGATTACATATTTATAGTAGCAAAGGCATATGAAAAGACTAAGAATTTTGTGGAAAAACATGTATAGAAAAATGCAAACAAACACTTGACTAAATTATTGTTTTGACTGAAACTTGGACTACCTCTTCATATAGCCACGACCAGGACTTTGAAAAGTGAAGAATATGCTCCTGATATGGGCCAAGACATGTCCCTTTGAGGCCTGGTCGAAATCCATCTTTTCCCTTAGCCAATATTTTATCGGTTTCTCCATTTGGCACAAACAAGTCCGTTTTTGAATATTTTCGAAAACCATCAAGCCCAATACTTTCTTGGAAATTTGAATGATGAATAATCTCCTTTGGCATGATTGAATTGGTCGTTGTTCCATCAGAAATAAGGTTATCCATTTTCAGTTTCTCGGGTGGTCGTACCAGCTCAGAAGATCGAACTAGCTCGCTCAGCTCGTCCAAATGAGTGTCAATACAGCTCAGCTTTTCTAGGAAAGTGTAAGTCCAGCTCACATGAGTATTCAGCTCATCTAAGATAGTGTCAATTAGCTCATCCAGCTCCAAGGCAGTGTCGGTCCAGCTCACCTGAATGCGCACATGTCTGAATTCGCGAGAACTAAAGATCACCTGGTTTGTAAATGACATAACTCCCACATCTGAACTCCGTTTTATATGATTCTTCTTCAAGGAGCTCCATAATTTAGTTTAGAACATTCTCCAAGTGATTTCACGCGTAGAAGCCTCGTGGTTTGGAAGATATGAGTCAAACAATGAACACAATCTTTACTGCTTTCCATGATCAAGCCATGCATGTCTGTTTTGCGCGGTGTGCTATCCAAGGGCGCATCATTCCCTCCCTCTTGAAAAGGATTTGACCTCAAATCCATTTTACCTGTATCAAAAGGAAATGAATCAGTCAAAAATAATCTAAAGAACATGTAAAATTTAGTGAAGGGAAATTTTGGAAAGAAACTTCTTTGGAGTATTGATGTCATTTTCTTTGCGTTCATGCGTCTCCAAATCTCAGGCTGATAAGCACGGTCAATGCTTTCTCTTTTCTGAGGCTGAACCTTTTTATCCTGAGCACTCAAAACAAATATTAAAATACCAAGATCATATGTGCAAGACATGTACTTGTTCAAATCAGAAATCAAAGCGTCTTTTCGAAGAACATATAGCACAAGTTTCAGCCTTTTAAAATTCACATCAAAATAAGAATTAATGACAAGAAGGGTATCCAAGTACGTGATTGCATAGTTCCTAAGAACCATTTCAAAACATGCACAAGTTTCTCAACTTTTGAACACAAAAGATCAAGATCAGATTTAGAATAAGAATGGGTAGGTTTCAGAACAACATCACAACAAAAATCCGTTTCAGCTCTAAGTGATTTTGTTTTCTGAAAATTACTAACCATAAGCTCTTTCCAGGCACGTGTGTGAGAAAACAAATCATTAGTGATCAGTTCACGACTAGAAAAACTCAGATCAAAACCATTATCCTTAAAACAAACAAAGGAATCACAAGGTTTTCGTAAACAGAAATCTGGTTGTTGCAAAACAAGCTCAAGTGACTTTTCAAGATGATCAAAACCTTTGCTATGTTTCAAAAACTGATAAAAAATCAAAAAAAAAATAGAGTTGATGTCATTGCCAAGCTGAAAACGTTTTTGAGGAAAAAGTTCATTAGGTTCAAACACTTTAAAAGAATTAAACATGTTTTCGAAAACAGAATATGAAACACAAAATTCTTTTACTTTGTCAAAACCAAAACATTTCACATCTTGAGAACTGATCTTAACAAACAATTTAGGAAGAGAATTAATCAAATCAGATTCCTCACAGTGCTTTGTGAACAAAGGAGTAGGAGCTGTGCCAGGATCAAAGCAAAGATGGTTCTCCATGATGTTGGTTGTTATGTTTGACGCTTCCTCATCAAAGATTGGACCAAGTTCGTCTTCCTCATAAAATATGGGACCTAGATCATCTTCCTTGGGTCTCCTACTGTCAAGCAGTGGTCCTTGATGCGGGTAGTCGAATGGCTCTTCCTCAAAATCCTGTGAAACTAGAACAAGACTACTCGGATGTTCCGGTTCAAAACAAGTTAGTCCATTAATTTCTTCATCATCAAACAAAAAATCAGATTTTGGAGAAGGAAGATCACATTCATCCTCACAAATGATCAAACTTTCCAAAAGCTCGTCATCATATTCATCAAAAATGGGTAAAGAATCTGAAAAATCTTTTAGCTCTTCAAGGTTGTTTTCAGATTTACCTTTGGGTTCTTCACTGGTGAATATTGATGATTCAGCTACTGGTGCACGTGTGGTTGTGCTCTTCTTTTGGATCTTGTTGACGTCCTTAAGGATTTTCATCATCTCTTTCTCAAAGTTGTCACAGATCTCTTGGACATCAAACCGACGAAAAAGCCTCCTTTGATCAGCTTCATCTCTAGATGGTTTGAACTGCTCTTTGCACCTCCTGTTTGGCATCTTATGTGGTTTTCTTAGGGTTGGGATTTCCTGCACAGTAACAAACTCATCAAAAATATTCAACAAATTTTGAGATGAAGTTTGAGAAATAGCTTGTCGTTTGGATGTTTCTTTGCCACTTTTCTTGTGAAGACCAAACATCTTTATCCTGAAAATTACTCAACACAAAAGGTTAGCAGATAAAAATCCTCACTCTCTCAAGTGTTTAATCTCACCCACTCAAGTGTTTCTCTCAGATTTTAGTAGTCACTCAAGAGTTTCTTCTCAAAGTTCTAAGAAAGACAAACCAAGTTTCCCAATGTGTTCTCCAAGCAAACAAACAATGAACTGAGATAGGAAGATAAGAAATATGGTTTTGGAATCTGCTTTAACCTCCTCAAAGGCCAGATTTCTCCTCGGCCAGCAGGCTTTCTCTTCCACCACCAAACCACAATCAAACCTTTCGATTTCTCCTGTTTGGCATCTTTTTTTTTTCTTTTTTATATGGTGGATGGTAATGAGGGGCCCAGATTCAAGATAGAGAGAAGAAGAAGGGTTTGAAGAAATTTAAATGAAAGATGAGAAGAATGGATAGATGATACCGATTGAGTGGCTCTGATACCACTTGATACGTCCTAGATTCGGAAAGGATCACTCAAACGGTTTTGATGGATATGATCTCTCCAAAAGGGAGAACTGATGGGTTGAATGGTGACACAAAAGGATTGCGGATGGCCCGATGATACTACCAGAGATTCGTCGTTGCTTGATGTGACGCACAAGTCCAACGAACAAAGGTTTGTTTACTCGGAGATAACCTCACCAAGAAAGAGAAATGCTCTTAACAAAGAACAAAGAGATAAACTCAAATAAAATAAGAAAATTGATTGATTTATTTCTGTAGAAAGATTACATATTTATAGTAGCAAAGGCATATGAAAAGACTAAGAATTTTGTGGAAAAACATGTATAGAAAAATGCAGACAAAGACTTGACTAAATTATTGTTTTGACTGAAACTTGGACTACCTCTTCATATAGCCACGACCAGGACTTTGAAAAGTGAAGAATATGCTCCTGATATGGGCCAAGACATGTCCCTTTGAGGCCTGGTCGAAATCCATCTTTTCCCTTAGCCAATATTTTATCGGTTTCTCCATTTGGCACAAACAAGTCCGTTTTTGAATATTTTCGAAAACCATCAAGCCCAATACTTTCTTGGAAATTTGAATGATGAATAATCTCCTTTGGCATGATTGAATTGGTCGTTGTTCCATCAGAAATAAGGTTATCCATTTTCAGTTTCTCGGGTGGTCGTACCAGCTCAGAAGATCGAACTAGCTCGCTCAGCTCGTCCAAATGAGTGTCAATCCAGCTCAGCTTGTCTAGGAAAGTGTAAGTCCAGCTCACTTGAGTATTCAGCTCATCTAAGATAGTTTCAATTAGCTCATCCAGCTCCAAGGCAGTGTCGGTCCAACTCACCTGAATGCGCACATGTCTGAATTCGCGAGAACTAAAGATCACCTGGTTTGTAAATGACATAACTCCCACATCTGAACTCCGTTTTATATGATTCTTCTTCAAGGAGCTCCATAATTGAGTTTAGAACATTCTCCAAGTGATTTCACGCGTAGAAGCCTCGTGGTTTGGAAGATATGAGTCAAACAATGAACATATATCTTTACTGCTTTCCATGATCAAGCCATGCATGTCTGTTTTGCGCGGTGTGCTATCCAAGGGTGCATCACAATGTGTACGGACCAGCTTGATGATATATGGCCGTACAACCCTAAGAAAGCACAAGATTTGTAAAACAAGCTTCAAGAAGGTTTAGAGTGGAGAAGCAAAGACTTGGGATCCGAGGGAGGCTTAGGCGTGTAGAAAGATGCTGAGAATATACCATCTGCCAAAAGGAAGAGCAGACCACTTTCCAGAAAGGAAGAACCTTATCCAAAAGGTTATCCACTCACCAAAGGAAGAAAAGGAAGAAGAAAAGAGCTGTTTATGGATAAGGTTTCTTATCCACTCGCCCAAAAGGAAGAAGCAAGCTTTGGACAGGATGTCCATAGCATGTGAGCATTTCTGGTCAAGCAATTCAAACTAGGGGCCCTAAATATCTTTGACTCCACATGCTTAGTCTCCTTAGGGTTTTAAATCGTGTATCTCGCCATCTCTCTCTATATAATCTCATCTCTATCAATTGTAAACATTAAGGGAGTAAGAGGGAAAACCCCTCTCCACTTCAGAAATAAAACTTGTTGTGTTCTTGAGTCGAATCCCTCTCAAGTCTTCCCCTTTCTTAGTCTTTTAATCACTTTAAGTGTCCTTTAATCTCTGATTCTGATTCAAGTTCACACAAGTAAACCAAAACCCATTATCTTCTTCATTTCGAGTTCATATCAGCCTTAGAGGCTTGTTAGTCACACACAAACCCATATCTTTATACTCTTGTAAAATCCAACACATCAGTCTCTGAGGAAGGACATACATCCCTCTCTCTCTCTAACCGGGTTAGATTTTTCAATTAACCTAAAAATATCATCACTAAACATTTGAGCACATTTGAAGTTTGACGAAGTCACCAGATAATTTGGTAAATGTAAATTAATACCTTCACTTGTGCGATGGCATCTATCAGCAAAAATCAAGCGTTTCACGAACAATGAGTTCCTGCCATCTGATTATCTGTTTGACTAATATATGTTGAAGTCCTTTTGACATGGAAATCAAGACTCCATTGTAAGTTATGTTAACCGTTTTCTACCAAAAGAAATTTTTATCTGATATATAAAACCTTCTAATACGCATCTGACCCTTAATTAAAAGGAGATATCAAACATACGATTCATGCGACATATCAGAGCATAGTAAATAACTTTATGGGTTAACATTTAAACTTTTATCTGCGAGAGCCAGAAGCAAATTTGATTTTCCAGAATCCGGCCGTCGTAATGGCAAAGTCATCCTTCAAGATTTTAAGTGCTCAAGCCCGCTTAATTCTGGAGTTCTTTCAGGATGTGCTCCGGAAAAGGTAAGTCAACTTTGGTGACATAGGTAGCCAAATCAATTCTCTTAAGCTTTTTTCATATATCACAACTCGGGATGTTACAATTCACCCCCTCTCAAAGAACGCTGTAAGCTCAAGAATTTGGAGCTTGGTAGGTTGCTGCAGTGGTGAAGCATTGATTCGTATTCGGGTGTTACACACGGAAAATGAGGTGTTACACACGCTTCGGAGAATAAAAAGGAGATATCAAAGATGTGATGATGTGGAATATTTTCATATGTTTGGTTGACGAAATATGCTTTAAATAAGTATTATTAGATCACAAATTGGAAGATTTGGTGATGCTAAAATATAGGAAATAATATATTAAATAATAGGAAAGATTATTTGATATATACCTTGCCTTTTCTTAGAATTCGGTTAGGCCTTTTGAATTTGTAATTCTCACAGAAACACAAAGGGGATTTTGGGGTTTCAGAGAGTGAGTGATTTGTAGACGTGATCAACAGGGGTTGATTCACGCAAGTTGGGTGTGTTAGAAATCGATCCGTGTCGAGTTGTGTGATTCGGATCAAGCAAGTCTGTAGAGATTGTGTAAAGAATTTCTAATAAAAGAGATACATATTCTTGGAGTTACTTTGTGCCTTTTGTTATTGCTGAATCTCGATTTAACAAACGCAACGTCCTCGTTGCGCCCCACGACAGGTCTCAAGACGCCTCTCAGGTCAGAACTGAGACGGCTAACCAGCTCTGATACCACTTGTAAAGCCCCGACCTCCCCTACCGGTGAGTCACCCATCCCTCTATCGGGCTCGTGGGCCCCACTCCTGTCCGACGGTCGTGAGTTAATTTTTCCAAGGCTCGAAATCATTGTTTACTGACCCTGCAATCACCACCCGACATTTCCCCGTGCTTTGGCCTCACTCGCACGGTATCGCGAATCACTTCCCGATAGGTCACCCATCCTTCCACTACTCCAGCTCAAGCACGCTTAACTCTGGAGTTCTTTCAGGATGTGCTCCGGAAAAGGTAAGTCAACTTTGGTGACATAGGTAGCCAAATCAATTCTCTTAAGCCTTTTTCATATATCACAACTCGGGATGTTACAATTCTTTTTTTATTTACCTCTCTGTGTTAATAATCTCACTGATATCTTCAAAGAAAAAAGGAAGTTGGGACCTTGTTGATGGAGCTCATCATTGGGGCCGAGAAGCTAGCTTTGCTTTTCTGAAGACTTTCATCTCTTTGAAAGCTTTCCTGGTAATGGCAGTCACATAGCTGGAAGTAACATGTAGACTAATCACAAAAATAGTGGGTGGGAATGTCGCAGTAGATTCTGAGCGTTACGTAGCCAAAGGTGAGCTGTGAATTT